>JAHZNC010004800.1:0-22225 GCA_027744095.1 Zhuqinia jingwanae | reverse complement strand
CGACAGCTTCACATTTTGAGGGATCAAGGAAATAATCAAATCGATTGCATCCCCTTTCAATTCCGTCAATTTCCCAGTGGGAACTTTCTTTATTGGAGAAAAAACAGTACGACTCAGGCTCTATTACGGAGAGACATATTCTCGTTCCCGATTTGTCCAATAAAGTCCAGTCGGATCCAGTAACTAACGCCATATCTTGGTGTATCTCTATTTTAACTGCATTTTCCTGCTTTAACTCTGTAATACTTCCGGTGGAACTGATTATTGCGAGTTCTTCACGATTGTTTAAAACCTTGATAGCTTTGGCAATCTAAAATGTTCACGAACATAAAATCAGTAAAACGAAACATTTAATTTGTATATTTTTTGGAATGAGAAATAAAGTCTACGAACTGGTGCCCCCGACAGTCTGATGCAACGCGTTGTATCATCCCCCGCAAGGGTTATATTTTCTGAGCATGACTCATAAAGCATCCACCTGCGTAAATATTACAGCACTGTGTAAGTTATTATTAAAATAAAATGTTCATTAAAATGTTAAAACTTACAGTCCTGTAACACAGGCACATTCCACCCTCATGGGCTCTTCAAAATGAACGCTGCAGCTGTACTCTTGCGAATAGATATCTTGATAAAATTTAGACCCTTGGAAATCTCCACCTTGTGCAATAATGCAGTTTATTAGAACAATCAGAAAAGATATCCAGCCCATCATGCCAGAATTATCTTTTTTAATTTTATTATAAGCTACAAACTTTTTTTAAATGGCAGTTATATTTTTGGGGTTTTCATTTGATTGAATTTTTACTTTTCACTAACATGTACCAATTTTATTGTAATTTTCAAGGTAATGTATTTATTGTTTTCATTTTTCATAGATTTCATATTTCATTTATTACATAATACATATCATACAAATTGCACAAATTTTCATTGTTTTCATCTGTCTGTGTGATTCGTGATTAACTGCATTTCATAATAATTATTTAAATATTCTCGTTCGCACTTGAAAAAGTCAACGGTAGGTTGTCGAAAGCTTGAATCTTAAAAATAAATCAACTCATTTTGCCAAAAAAATGTCTCAAATAGTCGGAAAAGGACACGCAAATTAGGTCTATCATTGATTATCATATCATCATCATCACAGGCATGCATAATTCGCGTCCAACCTTCAACATCATCACCATCCACCACCAAATTTTCTTATGCACAACTTTTCCTTCTTACTCAAACAAGTGACTTAAAGTCTGCTTATTTCCTATACCGGTTCAACTGATAGATATAGGTAACCTACTAAACTTACTCATTGCAGCCGTGACCTTTTTATCCGACCACAACAACTTCTTGTACCATCACACAGATGCGATAAGGGACGTGATGCGAAAGGGAAGGAAATGCGTTCATATCAGTTTGTTTTGTCACATAATCATCAACACCATCAATAATGTATGCAGGAGAGGTGTGATACCATCAGTAAACATATTATAACGACGTCTTCATGTTTGTATGCAGTCAGCAGTACATAATATGGCATCATCACAATGTGTCATGCAAAAAAATCAACCACGCCGACTATTATGTACATGTAAAAAGGAATTGCATACAGATCACAGGACATGATTTCCCTTTCTTTGAGCACCAACCCCCATAATCATGATAATGAAATATGACCATTTCTGGTTAAGGACTAAGGAACTCTGTGTGTTACTTGTTTTCATCCTGCTCATTTATTTGTCAAAACTAACGTCCACAGAAAAAGTGAGCTGCTCATTTGCGATGTAATATCTGTTCTTGCTGTTGTTGGTAAGGATGGTAGAATGAGAATGTACAGGAACCATGACGTGCATTATTGTAGGCAGCAATCAAAAGAAGGGATTGAATTATACTCACTCTATATTTTCATGTCAAAGTCAAGCAGTGATATATAGCCTGCAACCTTCCATAATTTAATTTGCTTGCCCATTTCACTTCTCAAAAAAGGTTCCTTCCTTTGACCATGTGCTTATATCAATTTGCCCCTTTCAAAGGATAATATCTCACGAACGATCGCGTGATGACTAATATTTTACACGAAATATTTTTTTAAAAGTTTAAAAAGTTGAGATTAAGTTTGTCGTTAATTATCGCCAATTCACACCAGTTTCCCGCAAAGTCCAAGGTCAATTTTTCCAAGTTGGTATCAAACGAAACAGAATGAAACGTTTATCACATCTGTGATCTTGAAAACGCATGCTAATAAATGTCTTGTTCTTGTAACCTTCACTTTAGCTCATCCCTGGCATTTGTAACAAGCTAATAAATGCAAATTTGAACTTATAAATAAAATAAAAACCATGCCTTAGCTCACATGTAACATGTAACCATACATTATATGCACCCATATTTCAGCAGATGAACAAATGTACATCAAATAATTGTCCGTTCTATTATGTATGTTCAATGATTTGTACTTTTGTACGGACAACACAAGGACATTGCGAAAAAGAAAGAAAGATATTATTTGAATATTATTATAAGCGATCATCATGGCTTCATCCTAATTTCCTCTCACAATCAGTAATTCTTGTTTCAAATTTAGTTGATAGCCGTATCAGATCCATGGCCCACACAAAAAGTATTTTTTTTGGTAATACCTATTTTGTATTAGGGCTAGCCTGGATAATGATACATAACCAGCCTGCATATAGGAGCCTATATTTTTTATAGCCTCCTAAGCATAACATTGTTGTATCCTTGTAAAACTGACTTTTCCTAATTGCACTTTCAGTCAGTAATTCTTTGACTAATGGCAATATAAAGTACTCCCAAACAAATAGCATGTAAAGATAATAAAGATCTTTATACGATTTGTTCTTTAGGGCCAGTCTACCTTGGCAGTAGTAACCCAGATTCACTTTATTATGATGTACAAGCATACAGCATACATCATTGTTACCTATGTACGTGCGATATAATACAGAGTAGGTATATTGTTGTGGTGGATTCAAAGCACTACTGCTGGCAAGTGAACAGGTTGTCTTTATATGATAGGGTTCTCCTATCATTTGTTTGTCTGACAAGAAGATGCAGTTTTCTCAGTTCAGTCAGTAGTAGTAGTACTATGATCATGCATAATAGGTAACTATCAAAAAATTGTAAAAATGAGATTGGGATACAAAATATAGATAAAGGAAGCTGAATAGAAGTTTTGTCATCAGTAGCAAGATTATATTAACGTATCAAGAATCAAGACAACACATTATGCATAATGTATAATCCTTTTTGCACAGAATGCACAGATGAGTACGAAAATGACAGTGTACGTACACAATTAGCATAACCATTTTTCTTCGTCATCGTCATCAACATAAATCCTAACACACAATACACGGCAGCGTTAGGCGCTAGCTAATAGCTGTTAGATGTTAATTGATTACATGATACCATGCTAGAAGCATCCCCCCAAATTCATTCCCCAAACACGCACACAACACTAGTAAATGCAACAAAAATCTATAAAAATGTGTTTATAGCGTGGCTTCCTGCACGTTGAAATCTTTATAGCATGCCTTTTGTCTCCTGCATTGTTGTTCCCTGTATATCTATCATTTGTGATTAACTCCAATTGAAGTCCTTTTCGAGCATGACCTCATTTTATACAAGTGGTGACGAGGTTGTTTTATTCTGCTGCTGACGGGGTTGGTGTTAAAAATGCACGAAATGAAGCTCGTTTTGTTTTGGAGTATAATGACTTTTTTTNCCTTTTCGAGCATGACCTCATTTTATACAAGTGGTGACGAGGTTGTTTTATTCTGCTGCTGACGGGGTTGGTGTTAAAAATGCACGAAATGAAGCTCGTTTTGTTTTGGAGTATAATGACTTTTTTTTGCTTTGACATGAATGAGCTGTACTTTAACTGTCATCAGAGGAATGATAGTATTGCGTATATTGTTGTGTTATGGTCCTTTCCTTATCATTTACTACAATGTAGCCAGCCACTACCAACCAGACTGCTACCAAACCACTAAAGAATGTTTTCCTCATCATGAGACTGGTTTGTCGTCGTAAACAGCTAGAGAGATTACTTGACTTACAAATTTTTTTTAAACGTAAAGTCCTTGTCCTTATACTGCATAATACGACGCGTTTTTGCACAAACACACTTCTGCACACGTTAAGTTACGTGATGGTGATTGCGGTATTGGTAGAGACGGGCACGTTTAGCGTTGCACATTAGCAAATTTACGTGGTGATGGTTGGTTATTATTATGGTTTTTTTTTATAACAATGTAAAATCTTCTTGCACCTTGTAAAATGCATACTCATGCTTAATAATGCTTATGCATATTATACGATTTTAAATTAACCTGCGTGTGCATTCAGAATAAAATAGACTTGGTTTAGGAGGCAATTTTTTTTATAAATAAAAACCAAATAGATTCGTTACTTATTGTATGCTTTTTGATGATACATCAAAAAGTGCAACTCATTTTTGCATTGCATATACCTCAATTAAATGTGTTATAACGTTTTAGGGGGAGGGAATCGACAATGAAATGTATCTTGATTTGCAAAATCTTCCCATCAGCAATGGATGTGTCTGTGTGTGTATTTTGCTATGATTAGTATGATTATATTGAAATTTATTTTAAAGCATTATTATATATCCGTTACACACTACTGAGTCCTCCTACTAAAAGTCAGATAGTTAGATCGCAGCAGTCAAAAAGCTCTGATTCAAAGATGATCTATGTGTAGTAGTGCAGTAACACCGGTCTCTTCAACACATAGTCTACTTTTGTTGTGAAGTTGTTGTTTCTTTTCGATGAAAGGGATAAGTTTGTAAAAATCTTTCATTCGTGAATAACAGTTCAAAACTTTACAAAAAATTCCTATTATAAGTGCTGGGGTATCATACTTTTGAAACTGATTTGACCATCATCATCAGAAGAGAGAACACGATCAAAAGTTGTTTTAGTTGCACAATACATGTGCACTGTGAACACAGTGTGTGTGTTTTTTACTTTTGAAGCCGAATACAATAGTCTTGTAGAAAAGATTTGTGAGTTTGAATGATCTGGCATAGTTGATAGTGTCATATGAACAGAAGTGGAATTTTCTCGCACGATGCCTGAACGAGATTTGACAAGGCTATATGGAAACTGCGGAGAGACAAAAAAACCGGAAGAGGTTGTGATTGAAGGCAAGGTTCCAGAATGGGTAAACGGAACTTATCTCAAAGTGGGTAAGGAGCTCAAAAATAAAATTATTTTCTTCTTATATTGGAACCAATAATGGAGAACATGTAAGCTTTTGGAAAAAATTATACACCAACAAAAATCGGTGAATAATTTATGGACGCAATACTGAACCTTGCTAGAATATGCATTTCATTTTGTTTGCTTTTATTATATTCAATATTCATTCATATTCAATCAAGTTCAAAAGCCAGTCAAAATATTAACTAATAATCTATTCGTAAAAATCTAATTCATACAGGACCAGGAAAATATCACTTTGATGATGGATTTTCCATGAAGCACTTCATTGATGGCTATTCCAGCGTTGTAAGATGACTTCTTCTTTATATTCATTCGAATCCTACAAAAAAATCTCGTGCTAAATTACGCACACTCATATGCATAAATACTAAACTTACATACTGTTTTGTGATAGGCCAAATTTGAAATCAAGAATGGTTCGAAGGTCGTATTCCAGAAAAAGTATCTTGAGACTGATGTGCTGAAACGTGCAAATGGTGCCCAGAAACCTGTAGTGTGTGAGTATGGGACTCCACCTCAGCAGGACCCGACTAAAGGATTCCTTTCCAGATGCATTCCAAATTTGGTAAGGAATTTTAGCATTTTTACCACTACATTTGTTCATAACTGAGCAAACTTGCCAAGTAATATGGGAATTAATGTGCACTTGGAGCTCTGGCAAAACTAAATCCATGGTCAATGCATGAGTAGGTATGCTTGCAATAGACAATGCACTTTTGGTTTTGATATGCAATTTAAAATTTAATTCATTACAAATGCATTTATTCACATGGTCAAACAGATTCCCGAAATGTCTGATAATCACAACATGGCCATGTACAACTTTGGAACAAATCTATGCGTCGCAGGAGAATCGTGCTACTTCCGTGAACTTGACCATAAAACTTTGGAATTGGGAGCAACCAAGTTTGATACCAACAAATGTTTTGGACTGAACTTTACATGCCCTCATCCTATCACTGATGAAACAGGAACTACATACACTGTTGGATCATCCTTTATAACTGGTTTGAAATACAATGTGAGCCCGATATAAAATACCACGTGTCGTGTAATTTGGAAGCATACAAACCTATGTAATATAAGTGTATGATATTGAGCGAATGTTTTTTTTAATGTGTCGCTATTTCTTCATGTTTATAGTTTGTCAAAATCCCTGCCATGACTGGAAAGCCCTCAACAAAAGAAATTCTGAAGAAACACAAGATTTTCGCCACAATTTCAAGCCAAGTGACTAGCATGTTGAGCATGCACCATTCTTTCGGGCTCACGAAAAATTACCTGGTTTTTATTGAGCAACCTTATGTCCTGAACGTGACAAGAATTCTTGGAGGTGTCCTCACAAAAGGTCAATGCTTCTTCGATTGGCTGGAATGGCGACCCGAGTTGAGAAACAAATTCTACCTTATTGAAAAAGAGACTGGAAAAGTACACAAGACAGAGATCGTATCAGATGAGCCCTTCATGTTCCTCCATTTGAGCAACTGCTACGAGGAAAACGGGCAAGTGGTTGTAGATCTTCTAAGATTTCCTAATGGAGATTTTTTTGCCGCCAACTTCATTAAAAAGATATTATCCAATCGTGATCAAATGGAATCTGAATTTGCAAGCCTGGAAAGATTTGTTATACCCGTGGTGGAAAATATCAATTCAATACGTGAGGGGTCTGAGCTAGTCTCTTTGGATTACACTACAGCAAGTGCAATTCGTAACGGAAAACAAATTGTTTTGCGTCCTGAAGTACTTTCTGGAAGGGGTCTGGAGCTACCATCTATGAATAGATTATTCATTGGCAAGAAGTACCGCTATGTCTATGCTACAGGCAATACAGCCCCACCAGGCTATTTTGAAAACACTCTGGTGAAAATTGATTTGGAGACGAAAACAATTAAAACCTGGCAAGGAACCGTTAATAGTTTTCCGGGGGAGCCATATTTTATCCATAACCCAGATGCAAACGAAGAGGACGAAGATGCAGGAGTGGTGATGTGTGCAGTGCTGGATACTGGAAAGGAGGCCAATGATCATTTGTTGTTTTTGGATGGGAAAACATTTCAGGTAATTGGAAAAGCCACGTTCAAAAATAACATCCCGTTTGTCATTCATGGAACATTTATCCCATCTGCATCATAAGAAATATGCATATAATATATATTTTACACAAACTGACCATTTCTGTGCAATACAATGTAAATATAGATATGAGGTGTAATGGTGAATTTCTATTCATTTGATTTATCGTAAAAAGAAAGGTGGTGCTTTATTTATATAAGTGTATTATTTATGCAAACGTAATGCAGATCCCAAATTTTATTCTGTATATACATCTTGTATTTTATATGCATTTTATTGTTAAAAAACACAATATCGCGAAAATGTTAAAACGAATATTTAATAATAAATCATTTTTATGACTTACCAAATTGGAATGCAGCATTGGACATTTCCCTTTGAAATATTCATGACGTATTAAAACTGTTAACTTATTTATCTATGTAGGTAATTTAGAAATTTATGACTGAAATAATAAAGAAAACCAATGTTATTAATAAACCAAATCTTTATACGCACTTATTGGGGCTAATTAGTCATGTAAAATATTGATTTTAAAATACAAACTTGGTGTATTCATTTAAAACCTTCACTTTATGCTTCACATCACGTATACATATTTCAGCAGAGTGAGTCAGAGAAAAACTACCGGCAAAGTGGTGTCAAGCCAATAGGTAAGTTCTGTAATTGCATGTATGTCAGCAGAAGACGAAGGAGAAGGGCATAATTGAGACAAGGCATCAGGTGAATGGAAGGACATTTCATTCGTTTTATCAAATTTATGTACTTACATATGTACCTACATGCATTCTATTTATTATATACATATGCATGAATTCATGAGTTCTTGGTAAAAATTAAATGCGGAATGTTTCTCTTTGAGGTAAAAAACTCTCTGAATCAAAGTACATCCGCCTTTGTAAATCGCCTACACAAATCTCATGTTGAAATGCTTTAAATGAAGGTAATTTGCTTGCTTGCACCACACCGTCGTCGTGCCATACAATAAATGTTACATGTGATTAACATTTTCCGAGTACTTTCTGATTTACGTACATGTCTTTAATTTTATTGATACTTTATTACTTAATTATTATAACGAAAAAAAATGAGGTGAAGATTGTTCGTTTTTTACCAAATGTCTCGATTCGCCCCAAATTTTTGCATTGAAATTGGGAACATGATCAGTTTCTGACATTTATTTACACGGGGCTTGTGACATTTACATAAATACGTTTGAACTAAAAACAGGAAATATATTGAAGTCTTGCTTGTGGGAATTCATTTCTAATTGTAGAGTTTTGAATTATCTTGTTCCAAAAGGCTTTCATCGTGTATTTTGTTCATGCATCTTTGAATCCTTTTGCCATATAATATTTTTGCTTATTATACCAAGCAATTGAGTCTTGGCATAGGTTTAGGTTTATGCAGTAGCATCCAGCGATGAACATAACAAAAATCACATGTCCCGTCATTCTCAGCTGGACTGCATGTGCTTCAACGGAATTAGAGTGAACATTTAACTGAAGCGTACATATGTTGTGAGAAGCCCATCCAAGTTATTTAAAGGACGAAAGCAATATCATTCATGAACACAGAAAGTAGAAATGTTCTACAAAGCTTTTATGTGCCACCCGATACTACGGCAATTCATCAAATCAATTGGATTCCGCCATCAACGTCACAAGCAAGCAGTACAAGTTTATCAAAGTTGCCGTTATTTTAGATTTTTCTCGTCTACGATGATGAAAGAAGAAGCCAATTCTGGAGGGGATCATTTATCGGTAAGTATGTTGTATGCTATGCTATACCAGATGCAGGAAGACCTAATTTTTATTATGAAAAATTACTTCACATTTTCACTACTTTTGCACACCTTGTCGTAGAGAACATCTAGCAATACGAGAGAGGATGGAATTCACTTGATGTCCGTCAAAGCAATTAGCGCACTGTCTTCATCAGTGAAAGAGATTGTTCTTGCCTCAGAGAAAATCCCTGCCCCCTTTTCTTTTAAAGCCGGTCAATGGTAATATTGCTGAAATATCAATTTGAAGTATTTTTTATATGCATTCAATAATGTAAAAACGTCAATACTTCTCATTGCACAAAAATTTACATCGTTATTGTATTCTTTGACGCAGGGTGGATGTATTCATTCCAGGAGTGGACACTGTAGGTGGGTTTTCAATGAGCTCCAGTCCACAAGAGCTCAATTCTCATGGGTATTTACGACTGGCCATAAAGTATTCTACTCATCCTCCTGCTCTTTGGATGCATGAGCAGGTAAAAAATTCACATTATTCAAATCATATATTATTCCAGTTTAGTAATATAATAGCTTCACATAAGCTATTCCTTTTCATTCTTGATAGTGTAAACTTGGCGATAAACTTCGTATTCGTGTAGGAGGGGACTTTTACTTGACGTGTGACAGTACAACCGAAGCTTACAGGATATTACTGATTGCTGGTGGGGTAGGAATTAACCCTTTGTCTAGTATGATTCGTTATGTCATGGATGGAAAACAATCACTTGGATATGACACGAAAGTCTGTCTTTTGTACAGTGCCAAAACCAAAAACGAATTAATATTTAAGGTGGCATGAAACAACCAAAATTATTAGCTTTCCCGGCTACGCATATTTGTGTATCCTCTGTCAAATATTATATTGTCATTCTAGGATATTTTTGATGGCTATCACAAGGTGGATTCCATGTTTTTGGTTAAATATTTTCTCACTGCAGAAAATTCACCTGTAATGCCAGAGGATGCATTTCACTGTAAGATTTCAATTACCGAAATGTGAAACTATTTTTAACCAGGTACCATATATGTTCAATATACGTTAATAATATGCATTTTAATTTTACAGTAAGAAGAATGTGCTCATCACATTTGAGGTCATCCGTTAATTGGCTGACAGAATCAGAGGATGATGCTGCTGATCGTGACAATGTAAAAGTATTTATTTGTGGCCCTCCTTCCATGATCACAGAAGTTAAAGATGATTTGCATGCGTTAAACATTAAAAATATACATTATGAAAAATGGTGGTGAAATAAAAAGAAATATTAGCAACTACGTTTGGAATTCTAAGAAAACTTTTTTTTATTAGTCTAGATACTAAATAGTTTCATTTTATGTAACACTTGAGGAAGTAATCATCATTTTTTATTTACATCTTACCATCCACAATTTAGCTAGTTGTTGTAAAATAAAACAGACGTCTTATCTACTGAGGTCTAAGTTGGTCCGTGGCTTCCATTTTCTCTTGCCGCACCTGAAATTAAACCCTAACTTACCCACGCAATTCATTGTGTGTTTTCAAAGGTGTATGAATGTCACTTCTACAATTTTCTCTCCGCAAATGAAGAAGGCTATCTAAGTTGTTTTTCGTATATTTTGAAAGAATTTGTCTTCTCTTCCCTGACTTTTGATGTTAAGGCTGGACCAGTTGCGATGCTTAAACCTTGTGGTTATGCAATAAAGTACTTCGGAATTTGGGTGGAGAGATTGCTTGCTGTCTTTTGCTCTGATGATAGACGTAAATTGTAGTCTTGAAGATTGCGAGTGGTAATGACTTGATTTTCGTAATACTTACAAAACAAACTTACATAAATCATTGAAAATCAAATTATAAAATTGAATAGGTAAAGCTTTCATGATAAAATGAGCAATTTTTGATACACAAAATTCAGTTTTACTTTAATTCTTGAACCTCTTCCTTACCAAATGAAGTACTATTCTGCTGGGGAAAATGTGCAATGTTAGGTGTGATGTCTGGAAGATGTGATCGAAAATGCATTCGCAGCGGTGACCAGTAAGATGAAGCAGATGCAGCGCGTTTTCATTAACTGTTTTCTTTGGTTGTACTTCTTCATTCCCATCCCTAAATATTTTTCTTTAAACTCGCACCTCTCTCTTCACTTCATTTATAATCTTGAAAAACTTCTTTTCACTCTTCTTCTTAAAACTATCTTCAATCTTCCCTGCTATGCTGATAGCCGATGATGCACAGCCAGCTTATGCTTCGTGCAAACTTGATAATTTTCAATCCCCTTTGTTTTCAAATATTCTTTTTTTCTTTCACATTCGGTTTTCATATTCTTACGTCAACGTAGATCCCTTAATAATCAAAATAAACAAAATAACATTAGTAGCTATATAACAATCATTGCGGCAAAGCCAATTCCAGCACTTACACTGCGTATCAATTTATTCATACTAAATTTATCTTATTCTATATATTATTTATGTACTTTTATGAAACTTTCAATTCTTTTTACCGATTCAGGTAAACGATTGGAGTAATAAATCATCCTAAAAACAATCATTCCACTTAAAGCAAGTGTCTTAAAACTAATTTCCAATTATTTAGTCTCTGTCTCTTCAAAACAAAAAAATCAAGCCTGAATTTAAAAATAAAAGTTGACATTAGTCAAAAAACAAAACCTATCATGGCCAACTTTTGACCAGTATCAAAGTACGGATCCAATCAGAGGAAACATACTTGGCTGAAAATAAAACTTTGAGAAGACAGACAATTAACATTCGTTAAAGTTAAACAAAAGGAAGAACAACATACAAATTCTCATTCAATCCCCCGTTTCCTCTCTAATCTCAACAGTTTTTCATTAAACATTTAAAATTTCATGATTTATAATAAGTATTAGAGTAACAGTAAGAGTCAAGCCTCCTATTACACGTCCATTTATATTTTTTCTAGTTAAAATTTTCCCACGCCTTCACTTTGCTATATACTTTGCTACTGTGTTATTCATTCCCGCACAATCAAAACATTCTTGAGTTCAAACTTTTTTATCCTATCAATTACGAATTTTGACTATCCTATGTCTACATTACTACTGGTACACCTATAACAAGGAATAACGTCTGTTTTTTCTTTAATTCGAACAGAATGAATTTTTTACAGTTGATATCAAATAAGAGGTAAATTAAATTCAGTATATATGTATATATATAAGCAAATAACCAACAACGATAACCTAAAGCATTCTCATAACATTATGTATAAGGACTAATCTCTAAAAACAAACAAATACACTTGCCAAGAAGTTAATAAGAACATATTGATATATACCACATAAAAAGAAAACCGCACATCAGAATCCAATATGCCCTATGCCTGTGCCAGTCACAGGATTTTGGAAGTTTGGTAAGATAAAAGATTTCACATCGACCCAGTACCAGCAAGAAATGCTATAGCATCACCCTTGTTAGTACCGACCTGTCAACATATCGCAAAAACAGCTTTTGTACACCAAAAATATTATATTATGGTTGTTGGCTACATTAAGTTTTATTGAAACATACGAGGACTGTAAGATCGTGAACGAGAATGCCGACGGCGGCGAGAGTGGTACGGAGATGGAGATCTGCGATAGCCTCTGTAATAATCATCTCTTCGGCGACTACATATTATTACAAAACATGATAATCAAAACATTTCTTCCTCCATGTACTTGGATAGGTATATAGCATTCATCAATCAACTTTTATACTTACGTGGGCTTTTACAAATAAGAGTAGCATTATATTACGCTGATCCATGGGTAAATAAATACTTTTTAAATGAAATATAATTATGAAATGAAACATATAAATTATTTGGAACAGTTTACCTGAGCATCAATTACGACAGTGCACTCTTCAATTGGACCATAACGAGAGAACACGTCTTTTAAATCCCTTTCAGTGGTTCGAAGACTTAACCCAAACACACCCAAACATTTATTTGGACTTGGATTATCCTAAATAATTCATAGAGTGTACACATTAATCCATGTCATATAATCTTAAGAATTTGAAAAGTCTCAGTAAACATGCCTTGTTCAAGACTACTTTACAAACTATGAATTTGATAAATCAACCAACTACATACCGGCTATTGTGCAGAATTTTAAGACGATTGGGTTGGGATATGAGGGAGAATCACGCCATTGCATATAAAAATTAAAGAAAATAACAAGAATCAATTAAAATCAACCTCAATGAAAATTAATAATTATTGTGAATTTTAACATAACATTTACACATCGACATCACATTTCAGGGCACGCATTAACCTTATGGCAATAATTTGTTTTGAGCTGTTACAATTGGAAATCCATGCAATTTTGAAATACAACGCACGCTAATCGTGCGTCATGTCTAACCACAACACATTTACAAGCAAGAAAACTTACCATTTAGGGAAAAAAATCTGAATTTCAAAATTGTGTTTCCCATACATAGAGGGGCACGTCATAAAAGTAGTAATCATGCTTTGGGTTCTTTAGATTTCGTACGTGTAAAAAAGCTACATGAAAAAAAATTGAATTATATTATTATTACGCGTACTCTAGTAATTATTACTATTATAACATTTATACATGTGGTAAATTAGTTCTATTTTCTCTAATGTTAGTCCCATTCATTTAAAATCTAACAAATAATGATATTACTCAACGTGTTGTTAAAAAATATTACGATTACGTTGCGGAAAAGAAACTATCACATTTAATGTTACACATAAGCTAGTGTTCATCCTCAAACTGCTCTATAAAACGGACAACTTTTTCTCTCATGGTACAATAGTACTGCTTCCACCACTCCCACTCCACACATATTGCCATTGCATTGGAAAATGTGCACACCAAAATACAACATTGATAATGGAAATTTTATAATAAATCTACTAACTAATTTGGTTATAGATAAAATATTTACGTTAAGGTTTACCCGGTTTCCAGCATGTCTACGTCTGGATGACATGGGGCTTCTTGAATGACTACGCCTAGAAAAACATGAATCATAGTTTTGGTTGATATACCGATTTGTGTACAGTAAGTATTAAACCCCTTACAATGAATAAAAAACTACCTTTCCCTGGAACGCGACCGATAACCTCTTCTGGCTTCACCACCACCACCTCCACCACCACCCCCGCGGCCACCACCACCATCACCCCGGTATTCAGCGCCTCCACCTCTACCTCCACCTCCTGCCTTCCTTGTTCGGGAACGACTGCGGGATCTCGAGTATGATGACCGGCGATGACGGCTACGAGATCGTGAGCGATCCCTAGAGTGATGATGGGGACTTCCGTTTGCCATTCTCGGTGACACACTGCCACGTCCACCAGATTTTTCCGGGTATCCCGAATACTGTAAAATGTAAAACACTTTTATTGAATGCCCACAAATCTCAATCAAATATACTTCATTATCAGCTGTGGCTAAGAACGCAAGTAGCTTAACGTACGAAACGCAATGTAACACTAAAGGTCAGCAGAGATGTACACTTCACGATTTGCCCAAGAAAAATATGACTTTACGACTCAACGACGACATTCAACAAACAAGGCAAGGCAACAAAAGAATACGAGTGAACATGTATCTCTGTCTTCCTTCGCAATACGTTTCAAAAACTTTACTTCAAACTTTACAACTTCCGTTGTTGTCCGTCACAATAGAAACAAATTAATAACTAGCTTCCTCCTTCCCTTCCTGACTTTTGCCTAAAACAAACAAACCCATCACCCTGCCTATAGTAGTTCTCAGCTCAATAGTAGTACGATGAACTAAAAAGATGACGACGATGATCTCATCTCTATACTACAGGAAATTCGAAATACTGAATAAAAAAATGCAAGTCTTACCATGGGATGTCAATTAGTATAGTACTGCTGCGTTCTAAAAATGCAAGGTTTTTCGAACACTATCAACTGAAAAACAAGACTAATACTTGTATGACGAGTTGCACTAGTAGTCCTCGTCTACTTTTGAAAAAAACAAAATGCTATTTTCTCACTTTTTTTTCTTCATCAACAACTGCTCAACGAATCTCATCTCCACCACAGCAGCATAATAATACCACTCACAGAAAAACACTCACACAACTAAAACAACGCGTAGCATGGATGAAGATGCAGATGGAAGCGTAAAGCCATGCCATGACTATCCGTTTTTCGTAAGCTAATGTATACCAATACAAGCCAAGATGTATTGCTGTAAGTAAGGACTATGTTCGGGATTTAGCAGGACCGGCGTTCCCTATTATGGATTCAATTTTGACCTATTATGATGACTATGATTCATAGTTTATGAATATGATGTAATGTATTAGATATAGTAAGAATCGAATGATATCATGGAAATAGCTAATTCCCGCTGTAGAATAAAACTAAAACGACGTAATAGCTTTTTAATAAAATGTTTTATTTTCAATTTCAGGGGTTATTTCAGGACATGACATTTGTGACCTGGGGATGATGATGGGTATCCGAGTTTACGTGGCTTGTTCCAGGAAGGGCTGGTATCATTCATTAACCAAAATCATTTACCCGTGGTCATGGAGAGTAGTTGCTTTTATGTTTAAGTTTATATACTTTATTCGCTTAAGGCAGCATCCTTGAGTTTGACTAAATTCGAGAGTGGCGGACAGACTAAACAAGGCAGAACTGTAAATAATACAAGTGTGGCACATTCCTTAATCTACATAGTTAAACAAACACACCAGTGACCAGCCTCTGGAAATGAATTCCTTTGTATTGTACACATACATACACACATATCCTTTTTATAAATTGTTAAAAGCATACTACTACGTAGTACGTACAAACAAAAATTATATGACTATACATATCTCTTTCTTCGGGAACAACAGGATTCTAGCCTCTACATTTTTTTTATTTCATTGCCTTCATATTATAAAGGTACAGTCAGAGTCAGCAAGACGGGAAGAGAGGGCAAAACTCACAAAAAAGTGCTATGCACAATGAGAAGGAGGCTACATAAAAACATAAATATATATCGTTTTCAGTTTTTCACGTGCAAAGAATCCAACAACATTTTTATGAAGAGCGCTAATAGCATGGATTAAACATGGATTAATTTAGCAGTTTTCTAAAGCCGAAATTTCACTTAATTTTGATTTTTAATGCATATATTTTAGTAAGGACGATTAATCATCTTTCATCGACACTCGGATTATTTTGCCTGATGTATATGAACGTTCCCGTAAATGTTTAGTAGACTGTGGTGGAGCCTGCCCTCCTCCCCTTTCCATTTTCCATGATAGTGCAGAACGATGCCGTGCGTGCTGCAATCAGGTTTTATGTGGTGGCATGCCGATTTAGCATTGTTCCGTGTGGTATATAGGTATAAAAATGTACGTAGTAAGTGTAAGTGAGATTGAGATTGTGCATAAAGTAAGATATATATCTTTTTGTGAAGTAGCTACTAACCCGTCGCTTTTGTGCACTATAAAATCCTTCGGTTCATAGTTCATGGTGAGATATGTAAACAAAAACATTCGAATTAACATGTACTTATACAGATACAAAGTCCCATGTTTTGTCATTTATGGCCAAATTTTAATTTAAAATGTTAGGATGATCCAACATTTCAATTTATCAGCATATATTTTACTTTACACTTCTCTCATCGCTTTTAGCTGTTTCGTTGTCCCGACTTACCCCAGACCTATAACGATCTAGGACTATAATATTCAACTTATTTATGGATATATAGTGTGTATAGGTACTTTCCGACATTATCTATGACTATTTGCTTACCATTTACTATTAATACCTATCAAATCAAAATTATAAAGCTGCTGGCATTTCCATCGTGTAGTAATATCGAACAGGGAGCCGTTTCATATTGGTGTGCATTGTGTACGGGAAAAATATGTATGCGTTCTATCTGCAATCTGCATGCGTTCCATATAGGTATCCCATTATTCTGTCCGAGTACATTTAGTGCACAATGAAACTGGAAGGGTTTAGGGAACAAAGAATGATATGATAAAAGAACTTTTTGTGGCCAAAATCAGTGTGGAAGTTGGATCCGTGTGTTACGGTAGTTCCATGCTCAAATTCTCCTTCCCTTTTGCCTTCAGTTTCCGTTGACGAAAGGTTTCTTGTGTTTAACCTTGGCAGTAGATAGCTGATATTATGCAGAGATTCCATTCTGTTAGCATTAATTGCCCTGTAGTACCGTGCCACCTCACATCATGCATCACCACCACCAGTATATAAACGTGTACCAGACACCTTCCTTTGTTTCGTATCTTTAAGAACTAGAACTACCAACTATCTATATGTTAATGTTAATTAATCGCAAGGTATATAGTATTTGGATGTAACAGAAGAATAATGAATGAAAACTTTTTTTTGCTTTTTTGTGTAACTTAATATTACTAAATGTTTAATGCTGTACAGTTTGTAATCTGTTAATTCAAAGCATGACATGGGTTTATAATGGCTATATACCATGTAAGTACCTTAAATGGCTAAGAACCTTTTATCACCGCCTTGCGTGTTGAGTTTTTAGCTTTGTGTGTAACAACATGAAAATTTATCATGCATTACCAAACTAGGTGTAATATTAATAGGATACAATGCCAAACATAACAATGTCGACTATATCGATTGCCTTGTAATGGAGGATTATTAATATTTCGAATGTTTCGTTTTTTTTTGCAAGCGAGTTTGTTTCAGAAAATGATGAAGAAAAGACCTCGCAGAGTTCAAAATGCACAATTTTTATATTTCTTGGAAACGATGTATTGTACAATGCACATATTTAATAGTTTTTGTGATTATGCGATGATGATACACATGAAGTATTTTAGTACAAATACCTACACATAAGTAGCATGCACCTTGCCCTTGATATGATAAAATTAGTGAGCTAAAAGGCGAAGATGAATTCGACACATTACTTCAGGCCAAGCAAACTTGGATCATACCACATCACGTCTGTTGCATTCCCTATTTTTCATCTGAAATTCTTAAAATTGGATAACTGCCATGCTTAATTTAATTTAAATACGGAAACATTCATCCGCTTTTGCATTTGAATGAGTTGTGGGATTTTGTAGTAATTAATTAAATTACACCTGTCCGCAATAATAAAATATTAGTCGTATATGCAGTGAATCAAAAGCTACACTTGCCTTGCACCACCACTACAGGAAAATTCATTAAAAATATCCAAATCCAACAGACCGATTCGATCTAGGTAGAGTTGTTAACTTTTTTGCTGCTACTATGTGGGTACATTTTCTTTGTGTGGAACACGGAATACACAAATAGTTCATTCTATTTACGTGGTTATGAATTCATAAAAAGCTTTGATCATTTATAGCTATTATCACAATCACAAAACGATGTGATGTTCAATCAATATAAAATTCAGGTTCTTCTTTTTAAGTGCCTCTGCGCCATACGTGCATAAAAGCCATTGGTGTAGTGTACGTACCCATCTAAAAAAGCAATCTTACCAATGAAGTAATTTTAGTTTAAATTATGTTTTGGTTGAAACAATAGAAGTTCTTTTTAATTAATATTTTTAATAAGCAATTACATTTTATTATTTGTATGTATGTATGGATGTAATTGTAAGATTGTAAGTAATTCCAGCACTCATAGTGTGCTGTATCAATTAGCATTTTTACCTATTACTTTAGCAAGTGCGTGCGTGCACACAAAACTGAATGATTCCAATTTGGGTGCGACGCAGCATAGCGGAATGTTTTCCTACCGCTTGCATGAAGCTCTACCGTTGTTGCGATTAATTTGTTTTGTGCTGCATCGATGGCGGCAGTGGATCAATTTAACAAAGGTGGGCACTGCAGAGTCTGCAGTGCAGAGTGCAGACAGCATTTTGAAGCCGAACTTTTTTGTACAAAAAGTTGATGTCACGCAGCATATTTCTATTCTAAACGATTCATCATGGAAAAAGTTGAATTTTTTGGTAATTCATAAGAAAATGCTATTATTACTTTAATATAACAATAATAATTATTGTCAGATAAAGGAACTACTTGCCTGGTTTCAACTTTAACCCACGTCGATAATGTAATTGCTGTAAAAATGTATTAATAACATATGCAGTTGCACATGATTTATATTTTAATAAACAATATACTATATTGAAGTATAGCTCAAATGAGATGCATACATCGAATGTAAACGAAAACATCCCGACATTCTGACACTTTTAAACTGATAAATATAGTTTACTAGATTCAAATTAGGGCATGGACCGTAAACGATCCCCATTTACAGCCGTATGGGGTAAAACGTGTCAAGAATATATGTACTTTCCACTACATTATCTGGTAAAGTCAAAAGTGTCAAGTATAGAGGGACAAGTTGACTACATTTTCCAAATTTGATGGTGGTGTAACTAACCTAAGCAAGCTTCCGTTTTTTTTACAAAAAAGAAGTTAGTGAGAAGGAGAGAAAGAAAGTAAAAGTATATACACTTGCCTCAAGGGAAAACTTGGAAAATTGAGAATATGAAAGACGAACTGTTGAGTGCCCCCTAAAAAGTAAGCACAGGCACGAAAGATATATGTACAAAAACTTATTATAAGCACCTTTTACTTACCTTTTGTCGAGGTACATTATTACAAAATACATTTTACTTACGGAACTGCATATTCAAGTCACCACAGAGAGAGAGAGAGAGAGTCTACCAGATATTATTAAGCATATAGAAACATGGTGTGCTGAAACTTTCGATTGAAAGTTGTGCTGTGAGATATTTATATAGGCTTTCCCCATACGACCTGGCCTGGGTTGGCTACTACTGCTCTCTGGTTGCCGTATATTCCTTCCTCCACTGTCTTTTCTTTCTCTCGCGACGCATGAAATCTCTTTGGAAGATTCGGACTAGTTCGGTATATGGTTTAGTGTTTTGAGCTGTTGCTTTCACTTCCATACCACATTCTCTTATACACGCGTATACACAAACACACTTTTCATCCAAAAGCTCCTGCAAAGGCTTTCAGCCATCCAGTTTGGAGCTGTCTTCCCACGGTACACACATTTCCAATATTTTCTCAGTAGTTGTTCCACAAGTTGTTCACTCACTTTGTAGACAAGGCGCAGTGAAAACGGTGATGGGGAATCTCTCACTCTTCTGCTATTTTCTTTGTGTAATATATACTACAAGCAAGCTTTTGTGCATAATACATGCCGTTGTTGGTTGACTTTGACTGTGTCTTTTCCTTGCGCTTCAGACTTTCACTTTTAGGATAATTTATACTTGATTGGATCCTGGGTACAGGAGAAAGGGAGAGTGAGCAAGAGCTGTAAAATGTGATATTTTTTGTCGACTAGCTATGCTGTTTGTGTGGTGTTCTTTTCAACATGTAACCCAAAAACATTATTATCGCTAACAAACTCACGTCAGTTAGTGAAGTGCAACTGGTCCATACATAATAATATCCTGCTGTCGCTTTAAAAATTTGTGAATCTTTGGAGAAAGCGGTGCATACTAAGATATCCTGTAGTTGTATGAAATGAGGATCATAAACTAGAACCGTTCAGGCATACCTCCAACAACGGAGAAGTAGTACGGCACAAACAGAAAAGGTTCCCTGTGAAATAGAATAGGAGTGAAGATGAAAAGTATATTATGACCGCTGAAAATTTGTTAATGCTTTGTGTACACATTTATTTGAGTGCATTTTTGGTTGACAGCAACAAAGTGACAGTGTGTGCATGGTCTTTTTTTGGATAGTAGGTTGTGAAGAGTTTGCATGTGTGAAAATTTTGTTGGTGTATTGATTCCTTCTACTTTTCTGCTCCACACACATCCTTTCTCTGGAAGTATCGACACGTGTACCTGACACCATTTTTTGCTTCATTATTTATTAGTCAAAACCAGGCACAAAACCGATTTGAAGGAACTTGAGAGAGAGAGAGAGCGCACAAAGCAAAAGTTTCCCAACATTTCCATAACGCAATATGCGATGGAAAACGTATTATTCCTTTTTGTTAATAATATAGTTTCTATCAATCGCGTACTCCAGTGATGATGATTAGTTTTGAGATAGTTTACTTCTACTCTCCTATTTCTGATTGTGAGATCTCGTCTTCCAAAATCATGAGATAACGTCAAAGCCTGTGTATAGAACACAAAATTGTATTCAAGTGAGATCATGACACAGGAACTGTGGTTCGCCAGTATTGACAAAAGGTAAGCTGGATATATTTAACAATTACTTTTATGCAATAATAATACACACACTTTTGCTCTGGTGCTGCTAGAGAGCTTATACACGTTTTACCCGCAAAATTGTTTTTAAAGTAATAATTTGTGAGAGAGTGGTTGCTGTTGAGCCACAAGTATGGCAGTAATGGGCTACTTCATGATTTTAAGGGAAATATGTGTATTCAGTATATAATTATTTGAAAGCTATGTAAAAGCTATTGAAAGACGAATAGTAGGTATGTATACTTTTCTCTCGAAAAACAAACTCTTTACTGATTCTAGTTATTGTGCGGTTCAGGTTTACTGCTACGAAATATGGTAAAGTCTGGAATTGCCTTCGTCTTTCGCATTGTGTTTACTGTGCATAAGCATTTCAGCCACACACACACACTCTCGCAAAAACAGCATGTTGAAAGAGCATCACTTAAACTTACTCTAGATGCCCACTTCAATGTATATATGTATTAGTTATGATCTAACCAGCCTTTTTGCAAATAAAGTTATAGGGAGTTTACAAGGTGATGTATCTGTAGTCAAGTAAAATGTTGTATGCATATATACGCATATACCAGTTTTACGTTGGAAGGAATCATAAAATTCACTTTTCACGTCGCATGCAGGCAGAACGAACCTGATGTCCATAAAATAAAGGATAAAAACATAGTGAAAGGAAAAAAAGAAGAGAAAAGTGAGATGAGAAAAGTGTATGCAAAAATGAAAGCAAACACTTTAGTTGACAGGATAAAGAGAGCATCATCAGCTTTAGCTAGGCGTGTAAAACAAAGTGTGTTAATGAAAGTTGTACATAGCATTTTTGCTGTTGTTGTTGTTGTATGAAAACTTTTTCTTCGTCCTGACTAAACTGTCGGTTTACATACCAAAACACATGTGGTTTTTAT
>JAHZNC010004799.1:0-12538 GCA_027744095.1 Zhuqinia jingwanae | reverse complement strand
AAAAAATGAATATAAAAGGGCTTTTTTTATCCATGGCATGCATGCATGGTGGTTGTTGGTGGGACGGGATGTGCGCTTCCTTTCCCCTGGCTGTACTGACCCACTTTTTTAAAAACATTTTCTTTTTCCATCCTTCTTTTCAGAAAGAAGAGGGATTCTTCGGAGGAAAAAGAACCAAGCCATGCCATGATCTGGATCGGGATTATCCAAGGAGAATGAATGAGACGCCGCTGCTACTGATGTTCCAATTGTATACATTTTTATACGGTACCTACGGCCACGTGCACTTGTAAAGTCTATGCCTACGTATTATTCCTTGAGGGTTTCTTTAAAAAATATATATTAAAATAAAGGTAGGCAGGGCTGGAGGGTATGTGGGGGAAAATGAGAAAGGAGTAATTGTAATTTATGAATATTCTTAAATTGGATGATTGGAGAAATGTTAAAATTAGTATTCAAAAAAAAATCATAAAATAATTAATTTTTTTTAAACTTATGAATACGTATTATACGTAACATCATATTATTACGTGGCACATCAACAACAAGCTCACGTAACATTTAACAATGAACTATTGTAGTAAACTACATACAACATACCTACATATTTTGTGTACATTGTTGTTTATGATGTAGGTGCATTTTAAAAACAAAATTGTAAACAAGATGCAAAAACAGGTATTTTCACTTTTCCTCTCGTTCACCAAAAATAATTAGCAATGTGCTTTGCGAGAGAGAGAGAGAGAGATATGCATATTCATGCAGTGCACATAACTCGCACTCTTTTTACATAATCTGATACACTATGCACACACATTTATAATCATTCATAACAATAATAATGATAATGTTCATTGTTGGTGTTACATGTGCAATAGCTTATCATCATCATTTAACATAATATTTTTTGTAGGTATCCTATTTCAATATGTATCTTATTTATTTATCATTTCTTGTGCTTTACAGAGCTAAATTATAATTCCTCCTATTATAAATAAACTAAACAATAATACATTTTTCATACTTTTTTTTATATAAAATTTTTACATTTTTTTCTAGAAAAAGATATAGTTTATTTTGTTTCCTTGTACGTGCTCCCACGTATACACACCTTCAAGAAGTAAAAAAAANATTTTTCATACTTTTTTTTATATAAAATTTTTACATTTTTTTCTAGAAAAAGATATAGTTTATTTTGTTTCCTTGTACGTGCTCCCACGTATACACACCTTCAAGAAGTAAAAAAAATCTTTTTTTTTCAAAATCAAACAATTATGTTTATAAAATATATATACACGTGTGTGTATGTATATAAAACGTCAATGACTTTGACAATGCAAAATGGTTTTTTAAAAAAAAATCCGGGATAAAATTGATTTATATCGACACTTACTTCCTTTTGATTATTATTATATTATTATCACATTTACGTTTTTTTATTACAAGTGACAATGATGGTAATTGTTACATAAACATTCTATTGTGAGTAGGTAGGTGGATAGGTAGTTATATATATACATACATATGTGTGGAAAGAGAGAAGAGGAGGAAAGGAAAAGTGAAAAAGGAGCAATTATTGTCTAACAATCATAATAGTAATAATAATAATGATGACAGGAGGAGGAATAGAACAGCAGCAGCAGCAGCAGCAGCACAACTGATTATGAAAGTGTATAGAGCGCAGAGCAGAGAGCATGAAGTTTTATGTAATTTAACGACAATGGCAAACGACATCATTATCATCATCACTCGTTAAAAGTTTTAGCGTCAAATTATTATTATATATGAGCAGAGCAGTATGTTACCCATATACCTATACACATATAGGCAATAGGTATAGAATTATACTATCTATCTAATTTACACACATCATGTTCACTTTGACTTTGTTGGTAAAATCATTATTGTGCATATATACATACATAATAATATTATTATATATATTTGTCTTCTTGTTCACTGCTTTTAGTCAACTCATAATAATAATAATGGAAGAGTGAAACAGCTCAAAAACTCTCTCTTTTTTTCTCATTCCCATCATCATCATCATCATGATCGTCATCATCATCCTAGTCATCAGTCAAACAAACAAACAAAAAAAACTGCTTTGCTTTTTCTGCAGTACTATGCATTGTTATAATCCGCGTGTGTTTTTGTGTGTGCCTATGTGTATCTTTTGCTTGCTTCTTACTCTCTGCTAAAATGGATTGTTATGGTAATAGCAATAACAACAAAAAAAGGAAGAGAGAGAGAGAGAGAGAGAGAGAGATCATTGTATATTTATGAGAATGCACTTTTCTGCTGCGATTGGATTTGCGAGGATGATAATGACGATGATGATTGAATTTCATTTCCTCTTTTGTTAACTCACCACCACCACACACACTCGCACAATAATAATAATATGCATATATAATAATATGTATGTATCAGTATTGCAGAGTACACCACCGCTGAGATTACCTAATAGTCAACAACAACAACAACAAGAGTCAAGAGAACGTGCTCCACTTGAATTCAACACTTTATTTTTTAAGAAGAAAAAAATTGTATAAATTTTGCCAATGCGAAACTGGTGTGGTTACTTTTTTGGTTGATATTGGTTGGTTCATGTAGTCAATGTAATTCTTGGGGACTTGTTTTGGGGGGAAAATTAGCAAACTGGATGATTTTGATGGGATGATAAGTAAAACGAGGAAGTGAGTGTGTGTGTGTGTGTGTGTGTGTGTGTAGACGGACGACTTTTTTTCACATTCTACGACGAAAAATAAAACAACAAATTTGGATTATACAATTTTCAAAAAAAGGTGCATGCATATCATCATCATATGCATGCACTTTTTTAATGTATTTTTTTTTACTTTGTAAATTTTGCACGTACGTACGTGGCACGTACCACGTAACCACTACTTGTTTTTATTTTAACAAACGTTACATAATAATCATCATCATAATTATTATATATTTTTAGTTTGGATTTTTTTTCAAAATCCTTTTTTTTAAACCACAACATTTCTGGGCATTCCAAAATCATAAAACTGGTATCTTTTATTCCTGAGAAAAAAAGTGTGTCACACAGGTAAACACGCAAAAAAAATTAAAAATACCTACCTACATTGCAAAATGCCGGAGGCAAAACTTACATTCAATTTTTTTTCCTCACCCTCTCTCTCTGTGGATTTCAAGGACAAAGAAGGTGGAAAATTGGTTACCACTTGCGTCTTATTTTCCAGAAATAGAGAGAGAGAGAGAATAGGGATGGGTATTGGGTATAGTATACACAGACACGGGTATACATTGTCTATGTTTCTATTTTATTGTTTTTGCAAAATAATAATAATAATAATAAAAGAATGCACATCACACACACACACGCTTCGCTTTTTTTTATTATTATTATTTTATTCTCGGGTAAAATTGTTAGTGGGTGAATGGTGTGGCGGTGTGGGACTGGTTTTTCTTGACGATCATCATTATTATTGTTTTTTTTTGCAACGAGTTGATCTACTGATCACGAAAAGATTCTTTAATACACAGAGTAGTGGGCAGGTAGGAAGGTAGATAGGTATATATGACGTCTTTCGTCCAGAAGAAGACAAAGGAATAAAATAATAATAATATAATCTGTGCAGCAGTAAAATAAAAACCAGTCTTGTTTTTGTTCTCGTCTACCCATTCTTCAATTTTTTTCCCCTTTTGGCTACAAACACAAAGCACATTAAAATTATTTTGTGCATAATTTTTTTTCCAAGCTATAAAAATGCATGCGCATATGTACAAGATATATATACCTATATAATACAGCATTGTAAATTAAATTGCATGGGATTATTATGGACAAATGTACAAGGATGATGGGTACCTTTGAGCACAATAGGTATTTAGTGGTAGAAGCAATAACAATGCCAGTAGTATAAGCAACCCACTTGAATCGAAACATGATTAAAAAAAATACAGAGAAGAAAAATGTACCTCATCTCCAAATAAACCTTACATATATTTGAATATAAATATTGTGCGTCTTTGTCTTGTTTTTTTTTCGGGGAATGGAGCCGTCCATTAAGAAATATGACAATCCACAACTTAAAAATATCAAATAATTAATTTCTTAAGGTATTTTTGTAAATGGTCACGTTTTTTGGTATTGGTGGAGGTTAATTCTAAAATGGTATGAACTGATCGTATGAACGCTACCTATCTTGCTATCTCCGCGTATTATCTAATCCAATCCGTATATCTACAATAATAATGTAAAGGTACCAGAAAAAAAAGAGAGAAAAAAATGCCGACTTGTTGAACAAGCGTATATAGCTACTACGTGCAAAAGAAATGAAAAGTTAGAAAGAGAATTTGTGTTTGATGCACAACAATAATAAATGTAAACTCTGAAAAAGGGGAATATAATCTATTATTATTTCATTCCATCGTATATCCTTGAGTGAGGCAGTGGGCCAAGCGAATAAACGCAAAAATCTTTTTTACAGCAACTTTGTAACCAGCGAGCTAATAAAAAAATAAATAATAAAAAACCGGCTTAGCTTTTTCATGTAAAGTATTGGAAGATTTTAATAACAAAAAAAGTTAGTTTTTCTTCTCTTCTTTTAACGTAATTTGTTTTTCCTTTTTCTTCCATTTCCCATTTTCTGGTTCGTCAAGGTCTTTTATAAATCCAAGACAAGAAGCTTTGCTACTTTTAAAATTTCTTTTTTGTTTTTGCACAACAATGTTGATGACAATAGAAGTAGTGCGTAAAAGAAAAAAAGCAAAAAGGGGTTTGGGTGGGTGGACATGGGTATATGGACGAGGAGGAGTTGAGTGCTTACTCAACAAAAACAAGATCCCATGCGTGATAATTCCTAATTTTGAATGCCCTAGCAAATAGAAAGTGAGGTGAAAAAAGGTCCAAAAAAAGTAAAGAAGGGTAGGAAACATTTTCTTGGACCTTGAGAATCTGTTTTTGACTTGACTGACACATGTCATCATCATGTTTAAATGTTTATCAAATGATCTATCCCTTTTTTTCCCTTGTCTCGTAAATATTTATCCCTTTCTGATTGCGTCCGCTCTCTGCATCCAATAGGGAAATCATCATGCTAATCTTATTATAAGATTCTTTTATACGGTAATTTATGAAATGGAGATCAGATTGCGAAACGAGTTGATTACAAAGCGGTTTGTGGAGAAACACATCCGGTTTTCTGAAAATCAAGTCAAGGTCCACTGCTCTGCGCTACTCTCCTTTTTTTCATTTTTATTTCTCCAATCTTTTGCGTTCTTGTTCTTTTTTTCTTCTAAATAAACTTTGGTAAATAAATTTGAAATTTGAAATAAAAAAATGTTTTTATCACTTTTTTTTATATGGAATGGGAACAAGGATGTGAATTATTGGGGATATCAAGATGACAACTCAGATTGTATGATAATAATATCCCTTTTTTTGGAAGATGCGAAAAGAAGAGAAATGATAATCATATATTTTTAAAAGGAAAAAATAAATTCCAAATATTGTGCTAAAAGCGACGATACGCTTTCCCTTTCCAATAACCTTGGCGACTCTACCCCAAGGCCAACAAGAAAAATAGGAGCAAAACCCGACCCGAGATCCCAAAATATATACAAAATAAACATCTCCCAATATAAGATCCAGATGGATAGGCAAGGTCACTCTTTATTATTTTACAACAACCACACGACCTTGGTTTTCCCTTTTTTTTGTTGTCAAAATCAAAAAAATGTCCAAAAATAAATCTGAGAAAGGTCTCCTGTCCCTCTTCTCCGATAAACAAAAACACAAACAAATAAATTTTTATTTTCAAGGCAGACAAGTGTGGTTGTTATTAAAGTAGATAGGCAGTGATGCATTGCATTGTTGTGGGTAATGCTACATGTATCGACTCTACTAGACCACCTCTAGCCCCGGCCCAGCCAAGAATAGAATTTCATAATAATAGGTAGAAAGATAAGATGACAGAGACAGAGAGAGAGAGAGAAGGGTTCAGTGAGCAATATACAGTTTGTATTATTATTAATCCCTTGACAATGTACATACTACAATCCCTTATCATCATCATCATCCCTCATTTTCATAATACATTACATTACATTTTTTTTGTTACATATAATTTTATCCTATCATCCCAATCAGTTGTGTAAAGATATGCACATACATACATTACATTACATATTATATTTATATATTGTTCAAATATACCAATACATAAAATAAGGGAGAGAGAGAGAGAGAGAGAAAAAAGACAAAAAATGTAGATTTCACTTTTCCTTTCATTTTTACACTATTGTGCATTTATTATTATTAGTATATTTTATGCTATGCTCAACTACTACTCCTACTCTATGCTATGCATTATGTATGTAGGCATTTATTATTTGTGTAGGTATATGCAAGTTGTGTGTTATCTCCACAATTCATCATCATTTTCATCATATAAGCCATAGCCAAACATTTTATAAGTAAACTTGACTTAAAAATAAAATTTTGACTTAAAAAAATGTATATATACGCATTTTTTTTTCTTTTAATTTTTTAATTTTGGTATTAAATCAATTATTTAATATTAAAGTTTTTCCTATGCTACAAAAAAATTTATTACTTTTAAAGCAAAAGAGTTCAATGCTTCCTTTTGAGTATAACAGCATAACAAAAACAAGAGCAGTAGTGGTAAAGTAACAGCAGTTTAGCAGTTCCTTTGCACGAAATGAAAGTGAAGTGTGCGCAGTGTAGCATGCATTTTTATACCAGCAACAGCAACAGCAACCAACCTCTAGAGCTTCTATATGCCTTCTTTTTGTGCACCATGATGATGATTTTGTGAGAGAAGGACGAAGACGACCAAGATATACATATGTACATACATACTACAGAACAGACATACATAATATCTGGTGCCCTGCAAAAAAAAAATGAATAAAAGTCCAACTCTCCTCATTTGATTTTGCTTGCTATTTTTTCTTGAACGATTTCTCTTCTCAACTCAACATCATCAGAGCCATGGCAGCAGCAGCAGCAACGCTTTATAGACTCGCATTTATTTAATAGGCAATAAAGCTATTATGCATTTTGAGTTGAGAGGAGACTTGCGCCTTCTCTCACATCCCTTGTATACATTACTGCATTTATATTGCATATTATTATTATCATCATCATCTAAAAATACCTATACGCCAAGAAATTTCACTATTTTGCATGACGCCAAACATATCGGCATCCCAAAACGATACCAGTTACAATTGCATAATAATAATGGTACAAGAAGCAAAATGGAAAAAAAAGTGGGGATGATGGGGAGACGAGGATGATGACAAATGTACAAGGAGACTTGTCTTGTGTGTGGGGGGATTTTGAAGGAGGAAGCATGCATGCTACAACTACTACTACGTTGCCATGGCATTTAGACTACTACTCACACACACTCAAGTTCTAAAATAATATATTAAATACTAGGTAGCAGTGCAGTGGAGTGCACTGCAGTGCGTGGTTATTTATTTTTTTTTTTTGGTGAGGAGGACACTTTCACATTGTCATCATTATCATTATCATCGGGATGCTTATATTTTATATTTGTATTAGAGAATGCAGTTCAAAATGGGAAGAAATGCATTGAACAGAGTGCAGCAGCAAAAGTGGATGATGATGGTTGGAAAGTGTGTAGTAGTATGCCAGCCATATAAGGTATCATCATCCTCTTCTTTTCCAACTTGACTCTTGATGATTGTTGTTGGATGATGGGTTTTTACTTCCTTTGCTTCCTGCCTCCTCCTGCAACAATGTACTGAGTATTATATACTGAGTGCATATTGTACGTGTAGCATAGAAGTGAATAGAGGTGAATGGTTGACAGAGAGAGTGAGAGTGAAATCAGTCAACAGGAACAACAATAACAAAGCAATCGTCAACTGCCACATACATACATACATACGTTCACACTAACAGTGTAGCAGTTTCGTTTATATAACAAGCAGCCCATTAATAATAATATTATTATTATTGTTATGACGGCGCTTGTTACAACTCACAACAACAATGCAGTAATAATGCAATGAGAGTGAATGTATAATGAAAAGGATTGAGGATATTATGGGTCTACCTCACCACCACCACCATCATCATCATCAGCCACCACCACCACCGGCTACACAACTGCAACAATATATTATGCAGTATGTATGGTTGTTTGTAATAAATTATGATAAGTAGTTGTCTATGCGAATATCAATCAGCTTCTTTTTTTTGTTCTTATGTAATAATGTAACAATCGTCACCATAAAATCCAATCAACAATTAAATAATAGTAATAACATAATTTAAAAAATTTATGACAAAATTATGTAAATAAATTGGGGAAATGCATATAAAAGTATGTAATAAAATAAAATATATTATTTTTATAAGCCCCGGCTTTTTTTAAAACAAAATTTCATTTCATTTGTTTCCTTTTTTCAAATGAATATTATTAACCAATATATATAATTTTTTGTCTCGTGCGGGCGGAAACAAAAAAATATGTATACATTGTAAGAAGAAGTATCATCATCAGTTACCATATGCCGCGTTTTTCTTCTTTTTTTTAAGAATAATTTTTTTGTAACAAGAAAAATTTCCTTGTTCTCTTTAATCTAGAGTTTTCAGCTGCACGAAACATGCACACCAGCTGCTATATGCTACTGCTGCTGCTACTATTACGCTTCTCTACTCTTTAAGACTTCTTTAAGACTCAACAATAATAAGTACTAATACTACGTTTGCGTCTGCTATACTGCCAAACAAAAAATAAGTGAACAAAGAAAACTTTAAAACTTTCAAAAAATGTATATAAAAAGATAGTAACATTTTACGTTCAAAAGGAGAAGAAAAAAAACATAATATGGTTTAAATGGTGGTGGTGATGGTGACGCATTAATGCTGACTTTGCATATATTTAGCTAGGCATACGTACATATTCATAACATGGTTAAGTTTTTGTAGTAAAAACGCGCGGCAAAGTATTTATTATTATGCAGGATGACTTAACTATGCACAAATAATGTTTTATTATAATAATAATAATGGCAAGTTCCTCTTTTTTTTATTCTTTTAAATTAGGTAGTCAGAGTTTAAAATTTTTTGTTTAAAAAAAATGGAGAGTGGATTTGAGCTGAATTGAAATAATAAAAAAAGAGTATATGAGTAAAGCTCTCTCACAGTTTATTGCCCTCACTTACACCATTTTACAAGTTCAGTCAACAAGTCAAGTGATGCAGATTTACTTTTAATACTTGATAGATAGAGATAAAAAAAATTACAATAATATTGTTTGGATGATGATGAAAAATGAAATCCAATCTACATGCCTTATTATTTGCTATTATTATCCAAAAAAAAAATTGCCCTTTTTTGATACGTGAAAAGTTTGCACACGACACAAAACTCATTTAACATATTAAAAATATAGCAAAAACACAGTCCACCCACCCACGCACAATAAATGAACAGATTGGTTTTATGATCGAAGAGAGAGAGAGGGGATAAATAAACAGCAAAAAATCAGCTTTTGATGGTTATAATAATAATGATAAATGACAAAAGGTGTTTGTCATGATGTCATATGAGAAGTTACTTGACATAAAATGCACTTGACTGATAAGCGATGGATGAGGTGGTGGTGGTGGTGGTGTATGTGGAGATGATTAAAAAAAATGAACAGTTCGGAACAAACAGTCAAATAATGATTGATTAATTATTGTTCAGGTTTTTTTTTTGGAGTAAGATAAATTTTCATATGCATATTATTTGCTGAATTTGTGCATCTGAACGACCCCATAAAACCTGTGCGCATTTGTTGAGAATGTAAAAAAAAATTAGAGGAATGAAATTAAAATGATTATTTTTTTTGGAAGAGTCGAAATTTTTTTTTGTGCTGGATAAAAATATTCATAAATGTGCTAGTTCATTATATTATTGGATTCCTTTCCATCATTTTCCATCCAGTTCTATTCCCTGCAGACAGCAGATTATCAAAGCAAACCATCCTGTTAATCTGCATAAATATTATTACTTTGCATGCATACCACTACCACCACCACACACACACACACATGCCTACAGTTGTAGGTTGTAGTATCCTTTGTCTGCCTTGCTTGCATTCTTCATTTTTACATGCAACTCATATTTTTTAGGGAACGTTCACATAATAGGTTTAATAACATCAATGTATCATCTAACAATTACGTTTCATTGAAATAATTTAAATTGTACTTTTTAAACAAAATTAAAAAAAAGTGTTGTTATCAATGAACAGCCCCTTATTTGCATGATTTTGGAAGAAGAATGGAAAAATTATGTGTGTGTGTGTGTGTCTGTCTGTGTTAGTTTTTGCTGTTGTGTAAGAAGAACGCGCAACAGTTTTTCGTTGCTTTTATTGCCAGCGGCATAAAAATGCATGTATGTTGTATGTGTGTACACATAATAATGTGAGGACTCTTAGGTTTGTTGGTTGGATAATAATAATATATATGAAGATAGGATGAGAGCGTAGTATGTAGTAGATATAATGAAGAGAAGCTGCTTTTGCTTATACGGCTTGTTGGCGATAACTAGCTAAAATGTAATAAAAATATATACATAATATGATATATTTTTGTATGATGGTAGCATACATGACATGGTGGTGGTTTTGTGCAGCAGCAAAAGCAAACTGAGTCAGTGTGGCAGTGATGCTGTTCATGAGAACAACTACACAACATCATCAAATATCCAAAAAAAGAGAACTCTGAACAGAGAGAACGAAACAACGAGCGAGAAGACGCGCATCCCATTATTATCCCATCGCATCTCCTCACCTTCATCATATTATATTATTTTTTTTCCATTTTATTGAACAAGCAACAAGTTTCACTCTCATTTGAAAAGAGAAAAAAAATTACATCTTTTTTAGTTCTTTTTGTAACAAGTAAACAAGAGTGATAGTGTCTATATTTATGTGTCATTTTGTTATGTTGCTTACATAACTTTTATTTTTCGCTTTCTTTAAATTTTCATTTACATTTGTCGCAAAAAATTCCTGGAGAAAAGCCGACGAGTTTTTTTTTTCATGGAGACTCAAATTTGCAGAGAATAGTGCTTGGGATCCTCTGCTGTTTTTATAGTAACAAATAGATAAATGGAATTGGACTCTGACGAAAAATAATTAATTGCCTTATTAAAAAAAAGGTTTTATTGCTCAAGAAAAATAACTATTTTTTTGTCGTCATCGCAAACTATATTTTGTCATTGTTCTTGTCGCAGAACAAGTGTGTGTGATGGTGACTAAGAGGATTTAATTACCACTTAAATTATTTTCCTGACTATTGTGTCGAAATTGTCATCTGGTGCGGATCATTTGGATTGATTGGCTAACTTTAAAAATAATTACAAATTAATTCACCTCTTGATTCTTTGTTTGATCTGGTGCTGTTGTAAATGTAAAAGAAGCTCTCTTAACAAATCTAAAGTCTGTGTAACTTTGTCGCCAACAAAATAAAACGCCGAATTAAAGTTTTTAGCAATTAAATGTCGTGGTGCAAATAAATAAATAAATTTAATAATCTTAAAAGTCTTTTGGTGCTGTCGCATTTGTTAACTGTTGACATCAACAACAACAAACGCCGACATTATTGCTGTTGTCAAAAAAGTCATTCATTTCCTTTTACTACGTGAGGGGTATACGTCGCGGCAGACTTTGCCAGGCGGTATTTTTTTTGATTATCTAGTGACTTAGTTTAAATCCGAAAAAAGATAAATAATTAACTGGTTAACCTGTGGTGACTATAAAGTTGGTAGCCGGCTGGAATCGAAGTTGTAAAATAATAATTTTGAGAAAGTGAATAGAAAAGTGGAAGTGGAGAAATTAAAAACTGGAGAACGTTTAGGATGCCTTGTAATAATACAGTAAGTCTAAACATATATTTACATTTAAAATTTATTTTTTATCCCAAATTTTAATATAAGATCTCTAGGATTATAGTAAATAATTTTATATCCATCTCCAAAGTTAATGCAAAATCAAAAATGAAGTGAAGCTAAACTAATTTTATTATTAGAAGATATGCCGATAATTATTTTAAATAAAGTTTTTTTTTGTGCGGCAAGACAAAAAATATTGCTGCTGCAAATTTTCAGAATTCATACCAGAAAAAATTGAGATAAAGCAGATGCAAATGCAAGCAGCTGAAAAATACTTTGCGTAAAATGTATGCTTTGTTATTTTTTTTTTTGCATGAAATATTTTTTTTTCATGTTCAATAAACTGCTACATGTTTGGTTTAAGATCTCCATTAAATTTCATGATGATAATCATAACCATAAAAATGAGTATGATGATGATGAATGACTATGCTAAAACTTTGGTATTTTGCATGGAGAAAAAAAAGAAGGAAAAAAAATTAAGTCTGAGAGTAGTAAAGCAACAGCTAATACTGTGCTGTTGTTGATGATGATGATGATGTTGGCGAGCGTAGGAAAATTAATATAAAAAATTTGGCATGGCAAGGTCAAATAGAGAAC
>JAHZNC010004798.1:0-26270 GCA_027744095.1 Zhuqinia jingwanae | reverse complement strand
AGTTTTAATACTAGAATCTTAGTTCAGAATTTTATTTAACTAGTTTCCAGTTTTTATGATGGGATGGGAACCTAGCCGTAACTAATATTAGACGAGAGAAAAAAAAAATTGTTATGATCTCTAACAACTCCACTCTTGTATGAAATTTCTGAGATCTGAGATACATACAAGGTAGGTATGCACCATCATCATCATCATCATCATAAAATGCACGTCACAAATAGCAGTAACACCGTTTGTTAGTACGCAAGTACGTACCTATGTACATTACGTACCTGTGTGTCTGTGTGCCAGTAGGATGAATTTAAAAAAAAATTTTTTTTTGAGAAAGAATCAAAGAGTGGACGGGAGGGAAACAATTCCTACTTTTATTTAAAAAAAAAGCAACACACGTAATACCTGCTATTCTTCTGTAACGTAACAGACACTTATCGTCAGAGAGCGAGGCACTTTTTAATGCAATAGTCCAGAAAAGAGAGGGAGTCTTGTGCTTGCTTGATTGCAAAGATGCACAAAAGAATATGAAAATCACATTTTTATTGCATTTTTACAAAATTACATCAAGATTCAGAGATCTCAGGGTCATTTAGCTATTATTAGCAACTGAGCATGCTACCGTTGATACTATATGCTAATATTTTTGTATGTACATAATTTATGTATCTATGTTTACGGCAAGGAAAATATAAACGAACGCAATAGCAATTAGGCATGTTTATTGGTTTACTCAGTAAGTATGCAAAAGCGTACACGTACTTATGTGTGTGAGTCCATATAGCAATCACACTCAATTCAGTCAGTCAGCAAACCATATCAAATGTTATGTTAACAAATTAAAATATTTCTTCATTTTCCTAAAAATATTGTTTTTTTTATCCCGCAACTTATCTACTCATCTTTTTAACAACCGAATATCATCTCAGTATATGTAATACTACTTGTTGTTTTGTGTGTACATGCCTATGTATTCCAACAAGACTTGTTCATTTTAGTAGGCATTTTATATCCAGCTTATCAACAACAACAAAAAACTGTTCCAAAATCACTTCCCGTCTTCTTCTCTTTCCACGCTTTCATAAGTATACGTGTATAACAAGAAGCAGCAGCATAAATATTTATTATGCGGCATGTAGGTTTGCATATATTATGTAGGAGTGTGCCTCAGCTACCTAGAAAACAACAACTAGCGTTTAATGTTGTGCAAGTATTTTTTTTTCTCTTGCATTTTGCTTCTAGTAGATCAGGTTTATCATAAGATGCATAATATAGCGCAGCAGTAGACACTTACATCTTGCACTTGCTATTATGATGATTGCAGACAGGTTTATTAATAAAAAGTAATAATTGCAAGCTGTTGTATTTGCTATCTGAGTAAAAATATTCGTATGTTGTTGTTGGTATGGAATATGGTTTTTTTAAAGGATGCTATAGGTGATATACACAACGCAAGCGTTACGGTATACGACGTAGATAGTAAGCCTTACTACTTTTAATTATAATTATTTTTGAGAGTTTCTCGTAAATAGTAGTTGCAGGATTACGCAACTGGTAAATATGTTCCTTTTGAATTACAAAAAAAAATCATGAAAAATTGAATGATTCTGGACTATAGTGGAAGAATATGTTTTTAGACGATTTTTTCCTTCTTCAAGATGCGTGAGGAGGATATGTAGAAATGTAATAATAAATTGTAACAAAGCACAACAAAATAACGGGTTATGGCAAAAGATATGAATCTAGGTAGAGAGCAACAGAGTACAATAATACAGTACATTGTTGATGCATGCATGTATGTAATTGTACCTGTTTGGCCTGGTGCAGCAGCAGTGGGCACTGATGATGAGGCACCTGCTCCTGGAGGTATTGTTGTGGGCTTTTGTGGTTGCAAATGATGATGATGCTGTGGATGCTGTTGGGCTGAAGATGCTTGCAGCTGAGGTTGCGGATGATGAGCATGCTGTTGTTGTGCATGATGATGATGATGATGAGCATGCTGTTGTTGGGGATGGTTATGGTGTGGATGATGAAGATGCTGCTGCGTAGGAGGAGGAGGATTTAGAGGACGATGATGTGTCAACGCCGGATTGTGACAATACTCCTTATAATATGCCTGATCCATTGCCACTAATTGTTCAAATTTTTACAAATTTCCGGCTATATGGTATACAAGGCATACACATCAATCATGTGCATGCATTTGATTAACTCACAAAAACATATACAAAAGCAGTGATAATTTATTTCACTGAAAACGTGAGTCCCAATTTGCTATCATGGTTTTCCATGAGCAAAAACCCCACAAAAAAATTTTTTTTTCAACTTATTTATAATGTCAGTAGAGTTAAATGAAACTTTTTCATGCATGCATCACAAAATAAAATTGTTTTCAAACTTGGGAGTTCCCTTTTAATAAAACAATTATTTTCACACTGATCACTTTTTTGTTTAAATTTGTCAACAAAATGTTTCATAAATACAGAAAATATGAAACTTAATTTTAGTTACCCTTCACAACAACAACAAAAAAAGACGAAAATAATGTGACACTTTGACCCAACCTCATTCAGCCCAAGTTTCACTTCAACCGGAGGAGTGAAATCATTTTCCCATGATTTCTCAAATCAACACTGATTCACATCAAAAGTTTTGACACTTGTGCTAAAGTTTCAATAAAAATATTCATCAAGGTATTTGGTAAGAAGATACTTTAAATCCTCACATACACGGGTTTTTTATCGAATCACAAATAGGTAACAAGAATAATAATAGTGGCGTGTGTTTTTTATTGAGAAAGCCTCACAGAAAAATCACTGAACAGCTCTGTATATATTCACACATGCATGAGAAAGAAAGGAATGAGGGATCGGGTCTGATCTACCTGTGTTTTTAACAAAAGTTCCCTTGGCTTATGTCAGACTGAAGGAAAACCGAAGAGCGAAACGTGGTGGTGGTGGTGGAAGCAAAATAAGGAGGCGTGCATGCCTTAGCAGCATCTGTACATGTCTGCCTCAATGAAAGCCACTGCCACTGTTCCTCTCTAAGACCAAGCCTCATCAACAAGAGCCACAGACAAGGCATCCCTTAAAAAAATGTGTGAGTTAGTGTTTGTAAAATACAAAACATGCTGACAGAAGAGGAGGGAGAGAGAGAGAGAGATGCACTTGTTAACACTAGTAAAAAACTATGTTGTTATAATAATAACACAACTCGATCATCGCCACACACACACATGAAAAGTAAAGAGATGTTGAAACAAATATTTAAAAAAAAAAAAAAGGAAACGAAAGACTGAGTGCCTGAATGTGCGGTGCGGTGGTGGTATAGTGTGACGCACAGAGAATACTACGACGGTTAAAAGGGAAGGGTTCTTTTTGCTTCCAAAAAGAACAAAAATTGTATTATTATTGCTATTGCCACAACAACTACTGATCACTCTGCATTTATCACATCTCACCTTCGTTCTTCGATTCGTTCACAAAACACACAAGAAGCTTTTTTTTTGCTGCTGCTGCTGCTGCCTTTACAAGAGCAACAACAGAAGAGAGTGTAAGCAAGAAATAAAATAGCAGAGAGGGGAAACATTAACGTTGTGACGATATGGCAGTAACAATGATAATGAGAAACATTTGCACTCCACGTTGTTCTTGTCGGCGGCGGAGGAGGAACAACAACACAAATGCATACTCAACAACACACACACATAATTATTAGTGTACTGTATATACATTGTATATTAAATAGGAGTCGCGTCGTCGTGAGGAAAATGTAAGAGATCATCGAATGAGCTTGGTAAAATGGTAATAAGAAATGCATACCAGTTTGTAGTATACCTACATAGATATCATTTCATTCATATATATACAAATATATAGCAACAAACCAAAAGTGATACTTTATGATAACATTTAAAAAAAACATGAGTGGTGGAGGTGGCGACTTAAAAAAACAGTGTATTATTAGGTAGTACTAATAATATCAAAGAGTAGTATCAGAGCTTGCTCCTCTCTAAAATAACGTTCCTTTTTTTCTCAATCAAAGCATCTAAAAGTTAAAATGTGTATTAACAGCAAAATATAAAGCAATTTACAAGCAATCAGAGTAGACACTTTATTTATTGTTTATCATTATTACCATTTAAATTATGTTAGCTACTACCACCTACTACTCCTCCATCATCATGCATCATCATATATGCAATTATTATGCATATATGTATGTAGTAATTCATGTAAAGCAAAGAAATCCAAAGATGATATTTTGATTGGCACAGTCACATGTGTAATATATAATCAATCACATGCACCTACCTTTATGTATAATAATGATGTTACTTTAACTGTTGCACTATATATGTGGTAGCGGTAGTATTAATGATCTCACCGCACTTTTTATTTGTATACTGCTACCGATAAGCAAGTATTGTATTATCATGGGAACCTATGGTCTGCTGCCCGTCGGCCCATGCCGCGCTATGAAACTCTTTTTTTTTTAAACTAGGATTTTGATTGTTTCTTTTAGTAATTATCATTTCAAGACACATCCCAAGAGATTCCTACATTACACCGTTAAACCGAAGGGGGTTCCTTGCTTTTAGAAACGGTGGTGATGATGATGATGAGGAGGATGATGAGGATGGAGTTGGCTGCGGCGCGATTCAATATCATACAATTCACACTATTCAAGAAATGCAAGAATACCGCATCGAAAATTCTATTTTTCTAGTGCTAGTAGAACTAGGTTTTTTTGGATTCCTCTTCTAGCAGAAATACTGGAAGGCTAATGGGAAATGTATGTATACAGAATCTGTATTACATATATATATGTGGAAAATATGTGTAGTTTGCAAAGCAATTAAAATAAACTTGATGCAAAATAATGTTAACTCAAAAGTAAGAAAGTTGGGGCAAATGTTATTATTATCATGACCACTATATGTATGCAGTAGTATCTCTGCTAAACAAAATATGATGAGTTAATCAGGTTTTCATAAATATGTAAATTATCATGTTTTTTTGGAATGTGATTTCCTAGAGACTGCTTCGCTATCAATCCAGAGTGCTATCAATTTTTTCCCAGTGATATGTTTGTAGACAAGTTTACCGTATTGCATACCGTCTATATTTCTACAAGCCAACTTGTTACATAACATGAAAAAATTCTCATAGATTTTTTTAACTATGGATATGTGTAGCAGCATATGTTATACATTACACACAGGGATTCATTTGTTTTGCATAAATTCTAGTAGAACGTAACACGGCACGATATATAATAATAATAATAGCAAAAATACCTACGCTGGATCAACGAGGTACTTTATACGACTGCTAAACTAGATCATACTTTAAAAAAAAATCTTTTCAAAAATTTCTGTGTTATTTCGAAGTCCACGCAAATCACCTTTCGTGTTAAGCAAGGAAATATATCACGTAAAAAAGTGACACTTGAAAGTTATTTTGAGCATGCAGCAGCATCCCTCCTTTATTCCATAGAATACTCAATTTGCAAAATACTTTTATCACGAACTTTAGCTCAGGGCCATGTAATTGAAACCAGAGTTTATGGTTGATTTGCTTCTTTTCTTTAAAAGTTTGTTCGTCTGTCTTTCATACCACCACCACTACTACCTCCGTAGAGAGAGAGAGAGAGAGAGACAAGACAGGAGGACATGCATGACACCTCCGTCGTATACACCACATTACTACGACGTGCGTCGCGTATTTTTGTTTGCAAGTGGAAGCGTAATTTTAATGTTAAAATTTGTTAAAAGCAAATCACACTATAATAATAACAACAACAACACTAAAGTTGTCTAGTCTTCAAAAAAAAAGAGAAAAAGATTACTATATACACTCACACGATGAGGCATATCAAGGAATGTACATTTTAGCTGTGGAAGTTAGATGTGACGACGACGGTGGTGATGATGATGTTGTTAAAGATATAGGTAGGTATACTTAAATAGATTATAAGTGTACATATATTATAGCCATTTGAGTCTGTCGAGATGCAAATGGCCTTTAATAAATTGACTGGTGATTGATTTTGATTTAGAATAAAAAAATGACAAAAAAAATCGCTCGCTCTTTTAGTACTGTGTACTTAAGCTAGAAAAAGTAATAGGCATGCTACAATAATCATCTTTGACTGTTTTGCTGCTGCTGCTGCTGTTGTTGTAACACTTCAAGCTTTCAAGTTCTCACACTTTTGTTGCACACGGATAGCCTCTCTGTCATAATATATATAGAGGGGCTTTCAATGAATCCACCAAATAAGCTCAAGATCAAATTGTTTGAGCGTGCACTTTCGCACTAATTGTTTGAAACAACGTCTCGTTGTATATATGCAACAGATTTTTTAACAGAACTCTGATGATAGATTTTTATTTTCTCATCCTGCAAGAAAAAGAACTGATATGCTACTAAATTTATTGGCTACGTAGGAGGATCAATACCAGTTTTATGGCTAATTTTAATAGAAAATATAAAAACGTAAGTATAATCATCATGGCATTTCATGGCAAATATAAATGCATACATACTTAAAAGATTATTATAATAATGACTAATTAGTCTTTTGTTATGTAACCTTAGTAGACACCCATCAAAAATAGACTCATGAGTGCGTAACCAAGACGATCATAATCATGATGACGACTCATGGAAGTGCCCAGTCCCTTTTTTTGTTTCTTGTAAATAATATCCTACTTTTACTTTTTAAGAAAATATAATATACATAGCAACGCAACACTCATTAATCTCTCCGTCTACAAGATAGTTAGAAAAATCTTAAAATATATATTTTTTTGTTACATATAACTAGGAAATTCCTAATTAGCACTATTAATTATGCAATGTGTTTGTTTCTACTTGAACTCTTTATGTACACACGTACGCATCTTGTGTACAGGTACGCTTTAAAAATCAGATCATAATAGTACATATAATATATTTATTGCTTTATATACTTTACCAAAGCTTCAAACTTCAAACATATTATCATTGTCATAAAAACATATTCTCTCTTCAAATCACTCTTACAAGAAAAAAAAAGTTAACATGTTGTCAACATATTTTACAGCTATGATGTTTCAGACAATAAAAAAAAGTGACAATATAATTTCACTCTTTACTTTAGTTTACACAAAAATTTCCAGAATTTTCACATTTCCCTTTTTCATACTAAAAAAAAACAAATAATGTAATGCACGCACACAATGATCATGGCGATATACAAAAGCTCATATAAATAAAAAACTTAATGCTACGTGACTGATCAGAGGGTGTGGAGTAGAGCAACATTGTTTCTGCTTACTCTAGAGGAGCAAGCAAGCCATTAGTAAAAACAAACGTTTTTCATGCACCTGTAATTACATATGAGTAACTTTAATATATCAATTTGACACACATAAATAATATATATATATACATGACATGACATGTATATCCATAACAACCTCTGAGCACTGAGTATATATGCTCTATATATACATATATTGTGTATTTTATTTCATATTTCGATTCGGGCATTTTTACTTTTTTTTGCCTTTCTTTAGTTTTTCGTTATAGTTCACCCTTTTAAGTAAGTCAGGTGCTCTTTTGCATCCTTTTTGTCTTTTTTTTCCTTTACACAAATACAACAAATGTCCTATCTTTCTGCTCTGCGGTGGTGGTGTTGGTGGTGGTATGTTTTTCAAGATTGCTCCATATTACTAGGTAGTTTACTTTTATCATCATCATCATCATCATCATCATCATCACCACCACCACCGCTACTATACCACCACTACTGTCTTCATTTTTTTCTTCTAAATTTCATCTGCGCGCACTTTATGCGTCTTGTGTGAAAAGTTTAGTGATGTTTGCGGTGCATAAACACAAAAATGTATTTTTATAATTGTTATTGCCACACAGTAAAAAACAATTACCAAGTGGTTGTGGCTTCGTGAGGAGAGTACATAATATTGGTTTGTTTTTATAAAAAAAAGTGTCATTATATAATGCCCTCGACAAAATGGCACGTTACAATAATATAATATTATACTTCACTGTTATTATAATTACTCATAAAAAGGGATGTTATAACTTTCATATTATCTTCGTCATCATTTTTCTTAAGAAACAACAACGACTCACAGTAAAACAGAAATAAAAGGTACTATATAGCTTTATGGTGGTGGGTAATACATATATTATGTATGTACCTATCTATGTATATGAGTGAGTCTTTCTTTTGGACGAATACATGGTAACCTCATAAATTGTAATAATGTGCATAATATAGTACCATTATTATTATTGCATTTGAGGTTAATACGTTTTTCCGTCATGTGTACAGCAGTAGTTGGTTTCAGGCAGTTGTTTGTAAAAAAAACAGGGGCAATATGCACATGGAGAAAAGAAAGTGGTTGTAGTAATAACATAATCGCAGTTAATCTTAATTATTATTGTTGTTGACGTTGCTGCTGCCTTGTATTGTATGCTGTTAATTTACTTGTTGATATGGACATTATTTCGCGAAAATATTTTCCGGTTGTATTGTAACATCTCGCATATTTGTAAAAAATAATAATATATTATGACTAATATTATGTTTTTGTAAGTTGGTGTGATGTGATCGAAAGTAACTTAATGGGTTTTGTCCTGATGATCATGTTTTCTCGCAAAAATGACATAAGGAAACTGTAATTAGAAAACTACTACTACAAGCGTTTACATATATGACAAGAGACACGAAATAAACAGGTGTTCAATGTGGTACATAATTAAGTGCTAAATGCACAACATCTAGATTTCAATTTTAACGCCGCTTTTAACATCTAAAAGTGTGGAACGTTGATAAGACACCAACGACATGGATAACTTGAGTTGCCTACGCTTTTTAAAAGGAAGGGCATAATAATGTCAAAAGTTTTTACGTAAATAAATATGCAGTAAAACTGTAGTAATTTGCCATTAATGATGATGATGAGGATATATGTGGACCATGTATTGTGAGTATTGTGCGACCGATCACATTTATTATTGAACGTCATTTCAAGGAGTCATTTGCATTTCCTGTTTCTCAGAAAGGACCATTTTTGCATTGATAATGCTGATCCGATATCATTGTCGCCACTTCTCTGCGTTCCTGTGACAAACGTGAACAATCAAAAAACCGCACACAAAGGCAATACAAGGAATTTCTTGAAGGTCTTGAAACCTCCTAAAATAAAACTGCTGATGATAATGATATGAAGACTTATGACTACGTTTTAGAGTTTTATATATATACATTCTCAACCGATTTACTATGTCATCACTGTTTCCGCCCAACACAGCACAGCAGAGACACTTACACACACACAGATGAATGATGATATGATATATACGAGAATTTTCCATAAAATTAGGTCCTATTAGCTAGCAGCAGCGTATATCATTGTAATGTATCTCTAGTAGCTACAATAATCCTTTATTTTGATGCATTTGTAAGACCAAATCCATCCGACAACATGATCATCATCATCATCACCGCATCGTCGTTGTGTGATAGAGTGTGAAATCAAAGTATTATCCCCAAACAAATCTTGTATTCTTATAAGTCACTACATATAAATACATATACCTACTTACACTTTTGGTATAGTGCAAAAAAAACTGGCAAATTCCGGACTTGTCATTATACCCATTCATTATTTTAAGAAAAATGGTATCGTAACAACAGATTTCCTTTCATCCTCATCATCATCGTCATGATAATCGTCATCAAATCATAGAGGACAAGGTAAAACGACGTTTGAGACAGAGAACTTGTGGTTGCATATAGACGTAAGTAAACAAAAAAATTAAAGGTTAAACACGGGAGCATTTTTTCATTATATTTGGGTCCACAATCTTCAGCGGCAGTAACAACGACAATAAAAACAACAGATGAATAGCGTTATTTATCATAGTAATAATATTATGATGTCACATCATAGAGTAAAAATTGTAAGAAAAATATGCCTAAGAAAATTATTGTTTTTGTGTCAGTATAGTACATATTCATACACGCATGATAAACGTATTGCATTTTCCTTTTTAAAAGCACAAGACAAGACTAGCACAGTAGAAGCAGAAGAAAAATAACAGTTTTCTTTGTAACAAAATAATGTTCCATCAGCCTTCACGGTTGGATTGAAATACGCACAAGCCATTTGTATCAGTTAAATTGTGTAATGACAGAAGTAGTAGTAGTATACATACCTATAAACCTGTAAAATATACCTATATAGAAAATGTCTACTTTACGTGTGCAAAAATACTAGCATAAAACATGGTTAATCATTCATGAACAAAGGTGGTTGGAACTGGGGTAACGTAAGACTAGCAAAGAAATTCACCCCTTATATCTTCTCCTTCTCTGCTACCACAACACTCCCATAATGTACATCCGATTGGGATAGACTCTTTTGGTTTTTTTGGCAGATGCAAACATAGAAACAGTCCAGCAAACCAAAAAATAACTGATTGAAGTTGTAGTAGTAGTAGTATGTAGTAGCAAAAATATGCATGACAGGAAGCGAAAATGAGTGAAGAGAGTTTAAGAAATCATTCAAAGAAGATAATCATGTGGCAACAATAATAATTCACTTCACAAACTCACACACACACACACACACATACAGACAGAAAGTGTTTTTTTTTGTGTGACATTTTTGTGTGTATGGATGGAGTATAGATTAAGCCATTATTATTGTCATTCATTGTGGTCTCACATTGACATTGTACTTTACGCAGTATTATTTATTTATTTTTTGTTGGCATCATCAATACCTACACAGACTTGCTTACAAGCAGCTAAAAAATAAATATATTTATAAATATATTTTACATAGGCGACACATTGACAAAACGACCAGTTTCTCCTCGAAACAAGAAGCCACAAGGAATCTATGACACGTTAAGTGTACCGTTCTTGTCATTACCTAAATTTCGTAGTTTTGCTATATTATTCCACTAACTTATACTTATGCTTATTATTATTATTATTATTACCTATATTCATCAAGGCAGGTGCTTGTAAATTATACCCACATATATATACGTGGATTTTATGTAAAAACGTTTTTTAAGTACCTATGACAACATAGCATCGACTCCTAATGAAAACTGTCCTTTTAAAATTTGACAACACGTTCGATCTATTGAGTGTTCAAAACTTGCATGCCTATTGCATTATTGCAACAGCAGCAGCAGCACTCAATATAATAATCACATGATTGGATAGGTATAATATTGTTCTGCCTTTTTTTCTGAAAGATTTTTTTTTGTTAATTGTCATGTGGTGGAAACAAGAGACATCATCATCAAATTCATCCCCAATAAATTTTTTTTGAAGTACATATAAAATAATAAGTATAATTGTTTCACCTCTAAATAGCTTCATTATTTGACAAATTTTACACAAGAAAAAAATGTTTATGGATGCAATGCAATATACTATTTACATACTTTTCAGTGATTCATTCGTGTGTGTTTTTTGTTTCTCTGTTGGTAGTTTTATTACCGAGAGAGATGCAAATATTATTACTATTATTATTATTATATTTTTGTGGTCATGTGACTGAGTGAGGAGATCCAACACATTCACACACATTATTATTGCCTATTTATGCCTGTTTATGATTGACTCAAAATGGTTGATGGTTATACCGAATTAAAGAATTAATGTGTTTATTCAAGGATACATCCAATACACGACATTATCAATGTCATTTTTTTATTTTATTTTTTCAATGAGTATTAAAGTAAATTTTTTTAACATCTTATACAACACAACTTGAATGTGTGTTTCGCTTGTTTCAATTTCCACAAGATCTCACTTCCTGTTGTTGGTGATGAAGTTTACTACGGCAAATAATGTGAAACATTTTGCCATATTTCGCATTATGTAATTGATCAGTCCTGCATTTCTCCTCTGCATACAATACTTTCTTGTGACAAATGTCCATGTTTTGTTACGATATGCGAGAGTTGTGTAATAAATTGCGTAAAAAATGTTAGATAAACAGGTATGAAATCTAAATTAACCGTGTCATATCGCCAAACTTCAAATTGTTTTTTTTGCTCTACTGCTCCAGCTCCAGTTTTTTGGATTTTGTGACCAAAAGTAAGTATGTATGTAATATAATGAATCATCGTAATCATCATCATCATCATTTTATTATTTAGATTGTTCTCTCACTTTTGTTAATTTGATTTGTCGGAAGGAACGGAAGAATTTTACTAATTTACTTCATAATCCAAGTATTTTTTCCCCTCCATTTCTTCATGAGATTTTTGCAACTATGTAGAACTGGTTGTGTAAGTATGTATGTATGTATGTTTGATACATGAAGGTAAAAATGGGTTCCATTGTTTTTTAGTCATTCAATAATAGCCCAGGCTCGAGCCCAGACTATGACCTCGATATTTCATTTTGTAATGAATGTTGGAAAGACAAGCATTCATAGAAAGAGAGAGAGAGAAAGAAAGCTTGAACAAGTAAATTGTTTCCTTAACAAGAAAGCTCCACATCTAATTTTCAGTGCTATTAAATATCATTTCTATTACCACTACTACTACTACTATTGAAGTTTTTGGCGTACATATCTTCCCCCACTTACTCATACATACCTTAATTTTTTTATTGCAAGCTTTATTGCATGCATGGACATGTATGTAGAAGAAAAAGAAAAAAGTGTGAGCTCTGGTCACCGAGATTTTTTTTCTCTCGAGTAAGTTCTGAGCATATCTGTAGTAGTGAAATTGGATTTGTTCTCCAAAGTAAACATCATTTGCTTTTGTAGTAGACCAAGAGAAAAGAGAGAGAGAGAGGAAAAGAAAGAGGTGAATTCATTTTCATTTCACATTAGACGAGCTCGCGTATTAGTTTGTAGTAGTATATCCACATATTATTATATTCTCATTCTATTTTGTTGTGAGAAGGCTTGACTGACAGACGTGTTTTCCTGATAATACTTTTCCTTCCAGGAATTGAAAATGCTACTGAAAGACAGTTGACTTGACTCCACTGTTATATGTGTGCATATTATGTTATAATATATATAAAAAGAGTATACAACCGATAGAAGAAATATTATATGTATGTCTGTTGTTGTGGCCAGATACATTCAACAATCATCCATGTGATCGTTAATCTATTTTAAGGTCTATATAAAATCTTTCTCAAATACACAAACACAAGAAGACACACAAAAGGTGCACAATAAATATTGATCAAACACCTAAGAAATGTTTTTTTTTGTGTGTAGGCATACCTTACAGTCTAGGAAATAAAAATGGCCTTTCGCTCAATCAACCGTCCATATGCCATGCATTTCATGTACATGGATGTCTGATTTTTCTCTCTAGTAGCAACTTATTCTCATAATCAATTTAAGATATTGCTACCGAACAACAATAGTACAGTTTGCTGTGCTACTATTACTATTGCGTTAGATGATTTTTTTTAAATTGTACTTGTAAAGTATACTATTATCTACTACTGTACCGTTAATTTCCAAATGTTTTCAAGTAGATTTATAAATGAAAATGGCATGAATAAAAATTTGAACTTAAATGACAAACTGTCAACATTCAAGACACATTAAACCAGAAAACAGGGGTATCCAAGTAAACTTTTTTTTCTAAGAACTAAACATGCCTTCTTCTTTTTTTGGTCGATTTGGGGAAAATGCCATCATAATATTAAATTTCAATTCAATTAGAACAAGAAAAAAAAGAATGCTTGACGACTACACAGTCTTGCGTTCCTGTTTCAAAATTGGAAATGTAAAGTTGAACAAAAGCTATAATGATGGTGATGATGATGGCGAAGAATGAAATATTAATTTCAAGTTGTGCTATTAATACGTCGATCATTTTTTTTGGTCTGATTGACAGTCAGCGATGAAAGGTAAATTTTTTTTGCACTATTTATCAAAAGATCAAGAAAATCTGTAGCCTGCCAATTGACCAAACTATTATAAAAATGAATGAATGCTGCTGTTGGACTCCATATTATAATATTGAGCACTGACAAGATGGACGTACACTCACTTTGCTGCTTCCAATGACGTTGGAAATAACGGACGTCAGTGCTACCTATTCAGATATAAAACGACCTCATTTGAATATTAAATGGTGTACCCACCACCACTCAGCAGTAGAATATGAGCAAAGTGGTTAAGATTTTTCTCTTTTACGAAATCTTGGAACTTCCAATAAAAGACCCCACTTTTATGGAGATTTTTATTCTACAAATATATGGCACACTGGAACATGAATGCATGTATGCATGTATGTACATACGTGGTAGGTTGTTCTAATGATGATGACAATGAGTGGATCGTTGGATGGACACAAACACAACACATACATTTTGGACATGAACACAAATTACTTTTTATGTAAACCTATCACGTCATCATCCCTCACTCTCTCTTTCTCGGCCTGCTCCATTTTTTTTGTGTGTGGCAGATACAGATATAACGTAACCTATGCATGTAGTCAGTAAAACTGTGAAGCCCAAAGCCAACCAGAAAAAAGAAAGTTGTGTCCAAAAAATCAAATGTGAATGTATATACTTGTCCAGTGCATTGTCAAACTTTATGACAAGGAGAAAGACAAGGAAAATCGAAGAGAGGAACCTTCTTTTTTTCTCCTGGAGCGTGGAAGCTACAAATTTTCTCCGACCTTATATATTAAACTCTTTAGTCGGGAGAGCACATAATAACATAATGAAAACTATAATAATAGATAAATAACACAGACACACACACACACACACACACAAGCATAACATGCACACAACGTGATGACTTGTCAAAAAAAAGTCAAAGGCTTTTGAAAAGAGGAAGCAAAGAAATTAGTTTGTTTGTACTATTTATTTGCGTGTTGACTCTCTGCCATTTGCCAGAAGCGTGAACTTATCCCTTTTTTATGCCGTAAAATAAACGATAAGGATGAAGGGAAGAGTATAGATGTATTGAACTTTGAGGAGAGTCAGTGCATGTGTGACAAAGGATAAAGGGTATAAAAAATGTTTGTAGTAGCAGATAATTTTTTGACATGCGATTATCACCACAAAAACACACGTAAATGGTAGATCACAAGTTCAATCGCTTTAGGGGTGTAAAAATGATGGAAAATGGTCAATAAATAATGGTGAATGGGATCTCCATATAGCTCATGATGACATGACGAATACAAATTAAAACGACGGTGATTTTTATCTACTAGCCCGGTTTTAACACAATGGTTTTAACACAATATTTAAAATTAAAAAAAGTTTTTAAACATTGGAAAAATTCTGAATGAATAGTTATATATTAAAATTATTAAAAGTTGTATCCAAAATAAAGTTACTTACAGAGCTAAATACATGCACACCTAACTTACATATCAAAATAATTTAAAAATGAGACTTTTAAAAGTACATATGTTGTTGCGTGCACAAGCCAATAAAACTCCACACACAGAAAAACCTAGAATATAGTATCGTCAGCATTTTTGCTATGCCACCACCATCTTTCTTTCTGAGCAACAATCAAAACATCATCCCTTTACCTTCACACCAGTTTATTGAGCTTCCATATTGTTACTCACGATGTCAACAGATATTGTACTGCTCCGCGTGATGCATGACTCTGACCGTTACCTACACGAGTTGTGTTTTATTGTGCAGATTGGAAAATACATTTTGTGTATTCTCAAAGGTATATAGTCATAATGCTTCGTTAGCTGATACAACATCAAACCGTCCAAAATTATTTTATGGAAGCAAATTGCTTTTTCAATAAATAAATAAACCTTGCAGTAAGATGTAATATACGAGCATCAGCATCATTCATGCAATCACTCGTATTTCTTATTTCTGATGATATTAATTTTTGAGTGATTTTAAAGGTGCAGAAATATTTTTTACTCATATTCTGAAATAATAATTTTTGAGTGATTTTGACGCTTCAGAAATTATTATCTGAGTTGGTAGGTTAGGGTGCTGCATTATCACACAGGAGAAGGAACACAGGATACATACATACACAATGGAGAAAGTCTGTAACCTTATTACTCGCAAATCTGCGATGCTCGTAATAAATTGTGTATTTTAATTTTGCTGCTCCAGGCATATTTTGTTTCTGGTAGTTTATCTACCTGCATGAACATTTGAAACATAAGAATAGAGAAATATTTTGCGTGTTGAGCAGATTTGTTTTCTGAAGAAAAATTTAGCATTCAAGTTAGCATACACACTTTTTGCAATATTATTTATGGAACAGGAAATTTTCAAAATAATACATACATATGGAGTTTTGTGCATGAGTGGTCATTGCATAATATATTATGCAAAATGTGGGAACCTCAAAACAACAACCCAATGTATTATACATTTACATTCCAACAAAATATTGTTTATGCTGGGAAAACAAGGGATACCATTCATTTGTTGAGATTTAAGATATCGAATGACATGAAATAAATTTGTAAAATATTTTGCGCGTGAATTTGGATAATCACACAAACTCATTTCAAGAAACAAGCAGAATCGAGAATTTCAAGTGAACTTTGTCCTATCTAAAGCTGTTGTATTGCCTAAAGCACCTCCGTCAACAAAAAAATTTTATCATATTTTTTTCCCTGACACCAATCCCATCTGTACAAATTACTAGGGTCAGTTCTAATTTAAATAAACCGTATCAAGTTCACACATGTACATATTTTCAAAGGAGTTCAAAAGGAAGAAATGCGTGACGTTAAAACATCAAATGAGAAAATTACTACGACATGAATAATAATAATAATAATAATACTTTCTTGCATTTATTGTGTATGCTTTTTTTATAATGCCTTCTTTGAGACCGACAACTAAGCCTACTTTTCCTTGTAGAATAAAATAAAGTCAAATTTAAAAAATTACAAGAGAAAAGTTTGACCGACAATTTGTTGATGTTAAAAAAGTAATGAAAATGCAATTGTTTTGTTGCTTTTTTGTGTTTTTCTATTATCCAGAGTCAGCAAAGTTCAAGTACAAATACATATATTCCCAACAACGACAGGCATCTTATGATTGCAATATAGATCAAGTTGAACTTGAAAATGAAGCTGTAAGATCTGTAAATACGTAGCTGCGTACCCGAGTTAGCGGGTGCTGAAAACATTTATTTCCTTTGTTGCTCAATAAGAGCTTTCGAATGATATGTCACTTGCTGTATGTCATTGACGAAAAAAATTATCTTCAGGAACCTGCAGATAAGCACCTGCAAGCTGGGTTCAAAGTAACATCAATTCCATTCGTTATTTGTCAAGAGCTTTCAAATGGTATGACACTTGCTACATGTTAAAGTATTTAAAAAGTTTCCACCGCAACTACCCCAGGGGATGAGCGAGGTGACTGAAAATCAATAGGCTTCGATATTCGGACCTCAAATCCTTATATACCAAATTTGAAGTAATTTGGAAAGTTATCGTGCAGACACACACACAGACAACCATGTGTAAATCAATACTACGCTGTAGCACAGCTACGTAAAAAGTAAATCGAGTTCTGATGACGTACTTTTCTTTTTAAACGTTTTTTTTTTCGTCTTAATATTATTATCATAGTACTGTGATGTGCCACCACACACCGAACCAGGTTTAATAGTACCATTTCAGGTATTCATCCACAAAACATTAAAAAAAGAGTAGAGGATGATACACTACTATTACTGTAGCTCCATCTTTCTCTCTGATATGTATTCTGAAATGGGACTGTTGAAAATAAACTTTTTTTTTGAACCGGATGAGAACATATGAGAAATAGGAGATAAGAACGTGTGATTGGCAAAAAAAGATAAACTATTTTGCATTCTTCTAGCTCGTATGGCATGGCAATGGCATATCGTAGTATGGTTCATAGGTCGAGGCGAAACAATGCTCTTGCACTCTGTGTACTTCATTCTATCTCTTGTGCTGCAAAAAAATACTCTTTAAAAATATTTTTATGGATCCGACCAACAACAGCAAACAACAACCTGGCGTTTTTTTATTTGTGTGTAGTGCAGTGCAGCAACCATTGTTGGGTTGGGGTACGCAGTGCAAACACAAACACACACAAAACACAAAGTACAGCTACGGAGGAATTATATTCAGTTAAGCGTTCCTCCTCCTCCTCCTCCTCCTCCAATAATAATAGTTTTAGAAAGAAACAATGATCAACATGGCATGTACATTTTTTATGCGCGTTACATTTATTTTGTAAGGATTTAGGATTTATGTGTGAGCGTAAAATCCGTTTCACAAAAATAAAATGAATAAGAACTAAAACAGAATGAAGAAGAGAGGGATGAGATTTTTATTTAAAAACCCAGGACAATTTTACATTTTAGGCTTCAAGTTCAAGTAATAAACTGTTTTTGTAAATTATCTCTCTTTTTTTCTGGTACGCACAACTATAAAATGTGAATGACGGTGTGTGATATGTGTGGATGTGATACATCTCAATAAAGTTTGTTTGGTAAAATGTTATTACCTATTATGAGAAAAGATCATTATTTAGGGGTTTTTCATCTTGGCTGTAATCACAGTTGTTTAAAAATAAAATAAAGGGAGCTTGTTATAAATTTCTCTCTCTGGTGTGTGTAAAAAAAGTAAATAGTATGCAGCGCAAATAATAATATGTCATTTTGTGATGTGAAATAAAGAACAAATTAATTGTTAATTTATATGTAAAATCGATTCTAAAGATTTAAAAAAGATATCTCCCGTATTAGAGAAATGTTTGTCATTGTTGACAAGATGCACATTAAATACACAAAAGTTGCTAATATAAGTATTTGTTTGATGTGAATGTACGAATTCAATTTATGATCGCCGTGTGAATTGTTGCTGCCATATATGAATTTATTATCTTGCAATGTTGCATTCTTCTTCTTCTTCGTCTTCTTAGAAGCTTAAATTCTGCTTACCACTTGGGTTGTTGTTGTTGTTGTGAGTTATGACTTATATGACCGTGTGGTGGTGGTATATTACACGCTTCTCCTCACTATCTATCTACGAAATGTTGTCTGATTCATTATCAAAGTCAAGCAAAGAATTTTCAAAAAAAAGTTACATAGCACATGCTATAATGGAAATTTAATAATGCTCTCTATTTATTTCATTGCTCACATTATTATTCTTTTTAGGCGTGTAGTTTCTCAGGAGTAGTTGGCTTCTTGGGCAAATAGTTATCATCATATATCTACTACCAAAATATATATATATTTTTGTACTTGTGAAAATATATCAGCATATTTATACATGATATTATTACCCTGTTACAAACTTTGGCTCCTACTTTAAAGTTATCTGACCACTTTCAACAAAACTGAACTGGTATTGAACACAACAAGCAGCAGCAGCAGCAGCAGCAGCAGCAGCAGCAGCAAACGTCGTCGTCAAATGTAAAAGTAATAATAATGATAATAATGACTGGTAACAAACTTCAAAAAAAAAATATACTGATTGTGAGTGAGTGAACATCCTAGCGCCATATCATATTCGTCAGAAACAGCAACTTGATGATCATCATCAACTTGAACCTGCAGTAGTAGTGATGATGATCATAGTAGTATATGTGTGCAGTAGTGATGATGATGAATAAACTGACAATATTGGTAACAATGACGTGAAAAGACATGACAAGGTTTTTCGCTCAGTCAGGTTGTACGATCAACTCATATGATATACTACGGCAGAGAAGAGGCAACAATGAGACTTTTATAACACATGTCTAATCAGAGAAGAAGAGAGAAAAACAGTAAAAATGTGCACACCATCATCATCATCATGATCGCTACTATATCCACTTCACTCACTAATACAGTCCAATGGGGTTTCAATTTATTATTATTATTATTATTATATATAGGTGCATATTTGCATGTGCTACACAACAGGCTGTGTAGCCGTGTGTTTTTTAAATCCTACAATAAATACTATCACATTTTGCTAATACAAAACCGAACATGATCGCAGCATCATCATCATCATCATCATGACATGATCATCATTAAAGTCATCTTTTCTCTGCTAGCTCTTTTATTTTCATCGTTTGCATGGGGAATTTTTATTTTTTTGCATGCATGCAAAATAGAAGCATGCATATACAGACAAAGAGGGAGAAAGATGGACATTTAATATACGACAATAATCTACGTAGTACATGGTATATAATAATCTCTGCATGATTGCAGTAGTTGTAGTAGTAGCATAGATTGTTGTTTGTTGCTTTTCGCACTTTTCTCTCAATATATTTATGTATATGGCTACTAGCCATCCTCCTGTGTTTGCATTGCTAACTCTCTGAAATAAACTAACGATTTTTAGCAGCAAGTAAACATAGCATAAGTATGCGGTTTTATGTAGGTATATTATTGCAATTTATAGTTTAAAAAAATATGTACACCTATATTCTATATCAATATTATAAAGGTTAATATGAGGCTAGTGTACATATATATAAGTGGTGTGGTTATATATGTATGTATGTATGTATATAATAATAGGACAGTGCAATCATTAAAAATGACACGGACGAGATGTACTAGAATGAAGAAGAAGACGAAGATTGGAAACTAAAAAGTACAAATCATATATCTTATCTGCATAGAAATGCAGCAGATGAAAAAATGCACGTTTTTTTTTTTTAAATAGTTGCGACTAAATGCATAATAAATGCAACAAAAAAAAATTAATTAATTTCTGCAGTGAAGTGAGGAGAGATATTATTGTGACAGAGTGTAGTATTTTTGTCACCTTGTTGCTTTTTTAACTACGATGATGATAAAAAAAAGAGAGTGTAAGGGACCGTTGCGTTGTTGTAACCATAAATGATATACATATGCCAATAATAGTTTATTAAATTAATCAATAATAAAAAGTACATCGCACTATTACAAACATTACATAGCCATGTTTTTCAATATTCTAATTAATAATATGATACAATTTCAATTTTTTTATAAATATTCAGCAAGAAATACTAATTCTATCTAAGAATAGTTTAATGAAAATGAATATATATGATTCAGAGGTTATTTTTTGCAATGACTTTTTCTTTTTAATAATAATATAATTATGCAAATTTAAATTACCTTACAATTAGTTAGAAGATGTTTAAAAAAAAGCTTGTACACATACCTTCTAATTCCAAGATGCCATCCAATTCCAAAACAGTATCCTCATTACCCGATTCCGTCTCCATCCCATTGCTCCTTTTCCAGGGCAAGAAGCACCCTCTCACACCATTCACACCAAATGTTATTCCATGAAATTATCCACTCTACAAAGTCGCCATCCTTTTTACACCCACCAACTATTATTCCATGAAATACCAACTTCACAAATTTGCCATTTCTACTGATCCTACCCTCCCAAAAAATTTATATATTCCCTTCCCTCTCACAAACCTTAGCCCCTTCCTTCCCCTCTCTGCTCTACTTGCCGCACTTGACTCACTTGTAACTTTTACTCGCTTCCGAAACAGATTAGATTTATGATTGACGTTGTCAATCTTCTTCTTTTTTCAGTTCCTAAACATTATGTGCGTATCTACCTGAATACAGATATAGGTAGATCTAATTTTGTTCCACAATGAAAGGTTGTAAATTGGAAGGAACAAGTTCACTCACTCCCTAATGGAATTCCCAATGACATCCCGTGATTTCCAAGAATGTGAATGAAAAAAAGGTTTACCTAAGAATAGCCTCTTTAGAAAAACATTTATATATTTTTTTATTAGCTTCTTGTTTGTCTTTTAGACCCAATTACCATTATGAGCTTTTGCATATCAATGGTGCATAAATAGAAACATAATAGACACACAACAACCACCACAACAACAACACATATCACAACTCACAACACACACACACAAACATGCACCTAAGATGATGACTGTTGGGCTATATATATGTTGTGAACTATAAAATAGCTCCGTCAACTTTTACCATGAATGAACTGTATGTAATAATGACAATGATGATGAGGATATAGTGAGGAGGATGAAGAAAAAAATGCATAGGGTGTCACTTTGACAATATTAGCACTTTTTTTAATCAGTAACAACAACAGCTCAATCCGGTGTAAGTCAAGTAAAAAAACGTGAAGGTGCTGCTCTCCCTGCACTGCACAAACTAATGATGCATTACCATTTGGAAATTGTAACTGCCCCGTATTATTATTATTATTATCCACTTTTAAAAGTAAGTATGCATACTACACACACAACAATCCCGATTATTATAGTACGACTCTTCTTTCAAAGATTCTTTCTAGTTGGAGCAGATGAGCGCAATGGTTTAAGCTGATTAAATATGAACTGCTGCTGCTGCTGCACTGCAACAATATGTATTTAGTTGTTTTTTAACGAAAAATCCTTTGGCATTTTACCTGTTCCTCTCTCACTACTACCACCTTGACTTTATTGCTTTATTCGTGTGTTTTTTTAATATTTGTGAATGTAAAAGGCAAGTTGACTATGACTAGTTGGTGTACATATGATCATGATATGATGTTGGCTAATGCATTAAACAACTGTTGCTTTCTTAACATGTGCTAGTTGATGAAAAAAAAAACGACGGACTCTGGTGATGATGGTACAGAATACAATACATGTAAAATATGTACATTGGTTTGGTACCAGTCAAGTCACAAGAGCGAATGCATCAAAATAATAATAACAATAACTGATAACAGTGACGACGATGATGATGATGATGATGGCAGGTTGTTTAAGCTGCGCTTTTTGCTGGCTCCATTGTACCTTTTTTTACAACGCTGCTGGGTTATTGACGGTCTCTCTCCCTCTTTCACATCAACACACGCATCACATATATATGCAATGCATTATGGTGTATGTGTACAGGTGTAAACTTTGAGTCTTCATTCATGGCTGAATAAAAATCCATTTTGTATGTATGTGCAGATTGCAGATGCACATACTACATACCACGCACATGATAACATTTGAAAAAAGTAGCAATAATATATATACTACGTGAAAAGAGCAACCAGGTAACCTGTATCTGAAGAAAAAGAAGAAAAATAATAATAAGTAAGATAGCAAGCAAGTCATCTTCATTTTTTTTGTTTAAGATTGCCGTCATCTTCATCATGATGATGATCCTCATGCAGGCTAATGCATAAGAAGAATCAAAGGGACTTGTTTTTTTTCTCAAATGCACTTAATGTGGTTTGCGGATACCTTGTTGGCTGTCTGTTTTTGTACGAGTGTACGTCGCTCCGCAATAAACCAACCAGGCATAAATAGATGTATGTATCTGATGATGCTCTTTGTGTCATGTCATGACTGACTGGGAATGTTTTTTTAAGCGTGTGATTATGACTGTGCGCACCTGACAAAGTAGAAAAGAAGCTTTAAAAAAAGAGCTGACTTCTCCATCTCAGTTTACCTTGTCGTAACTGGTTTTCACCTTTCCTCTCGCGTACCGTCTCATGACTTGAAAATGAGGCGGTATTCAGCGAGATGGCAATACCAAATAGTCAAAAATGTATTTTAATAGCTATATAAAAAGTGTGCGTTATAGTATGTTTATGGATAAATTTTACACGATTTCTAATTATTTTGTAGACATTAAATTTTCTATAATAATTTTCATGCATATGAGTTATTGTGATGATTTGATGATCAAATGAATTGGAGCATTTAAAAAACTTTAGATATTTCAAAGAGCAAAAAAAACTTAATATTTATTTATTTTCCATTTTTATGATGGAAGATTTAAAGAACATGCCTTTTGTTGGTTGATGTATAATCTATGTAAATAAATTTATTTTATTTAATGGTGGTCATCAAGTGCTTTTATTAGACGATTTCTATTTCCACCCACTGAAAGCCAGGAGGCTCATCTGAATATTTTCGACCATTCCGAACTCTCTTATTCGGCTTTGGTTTAGTCCTTTCCTCTTCCTCGGGTAATACAACGGGTACATTCAACTGTACGTGACGGGACCATTCTCGGTATCGCCAATAACGGGAACTATTGAATAAAAATTTAGCCATGACAAATTTATTATATTTAAACTTTGTACAGAAATATTTTTAAGGGATCGATGCGGACAAAGTAATAATATAATTAAATTTAGAACATGTCTTGGATTTATTCGTAAACCTGTAAAATTCAAGGAAACTCACAGAAGATTCTTTCGTTCCTCGCTCACTGGAGTGAATCGATGAACACTTTGCCCTGGAATAGTGGATGGCGGGGGAGAAGTAATCATTCTAATTTCTCCGACTTGACCCGAGTACGGATAACTCAGAATTGGGCTGGATGGTCGTGAAGGAAGATGATAAGAGGGCGAGCTAGCAAAAAAACATGCATACATAATTACAGAGTTTTTTTTAAAAACAGAGAATCCAGTAAAATAACGACAATACAAAAAATTTATGCTAAAAAAGTGTCTTACATGGGCCTCTGCTGACGATTTGACATTTTCATTAGTTCCCAAGTTTAAAAAAAACCTAAAATTATGAACAATCTTACGATTTTGCGAAAGGCAAAAAAATATATTATTACTGCTTAATTGGAATGGATAAATATTCTGATTCTGCAGATGAAGACTAGCTGTTACAAGCCGATCACTCTGCCACGGATTTATCCATTAAACGTTTAATGGACTATTTATGGGATTTTCGTAAGAAAGAGAACAATGCGTCATAATATTCATATCAAGGATGCACGCATTTCCTTTTATTGCACATTATTATTTTTTACATGTTTTACTATTAAGTAAATGGGTATAGTAATTACTATTAATTATACTACAAACTTTAATTTTTTCTGAAATATTAATACCTAAAATTTATCATTATGAAACAGTATTAAATTTAAATAAATACAATACACATTATTTCACAACCTTTTTTACAACAATAACTAGAAATAATTGCGTAAATATTAATCATTAAGATTTGGTAGAATTCATATTTGTGGAAACTAAAAGACTGTAATATATGATTTCAATCAATTTGGCGATTTAAATAATTCCCATGTAATTTTTTAACTCCGCATAAAGGCGTGCTTCCTCTTTCTCAAGTTCCCGCATTTGCTCCAGCTTTTAAGTTGTTCATGTTCATAAATCAATTTTTCCATCTGTTCTCGCTTCCTATCCCGATAGAGTTTGCAGTGGAGGGCCTTTGAAATACTTTTCCGCTGACCACGTGTAAGATTAGTTTTAGTTTTGTCCTGCTGCCACAAACACTGTCGCTCCTCATGCCTTTGCCGATATGGTGTGCTGATATTTTTGTTTACTGCTGATTCTGCTGGAGACTTGGCTGAAGTTGATGCTGCTTTTGATACAATAGCTTGAACAAGGGTTTCCACGAAGTACATGCTCTTGTTGTCATAAGGGACGTCTGCTTGTGAGATCTCTCCAGATGGCATGCTTGCCAACAGCTCATCGAAAAGGGAATAGTCAAAAACTTTGACTTTAGGAATCTCTGAAAACGGACACGTCAACAATTTTTTTCCCGCTACACCTATGGTATCGTTAAGGTTTCCGTTGTCAACTTCGTTAGCCTGTAGGAAGATATGCAAATGAAAAGACAGATTTTCTTATTATAGATAGACACAAATAACAGAATTAATAGTTAATTGTTTTGAAAATAAAAATCTAAAACTGAGTACAAAAATAAAGTTTCCATTCACATTGTAATTTTTTTCCCGTCCTTGTTTCTTGTCCTTCAGCTCGGTCTCTATTTCTCTTTTTTGTTTTCGTAATTGTAAAGACAGTAGAAACACAATCTTTCATGAAAAAAATATTTAATTATATTCTGGCTACTCCAAAGTCCAAACAGGTTGCATATGAAAGCTTTCTTAAGAAGCTTTAGGTGGAAATTAACACAATTACCACGAATTGGTATTAAGTAGAACAACATGGGCCTCACTGTTACAGAAACACATGCTACGAAATTGTTGGTAGTGCGATAACGTAATTAGGGATTGGCGCGAATAGTTTTTTGTAATCTGTTTGCAACAGTTTATTACGTGAAGGATTTTTTTTAATTTTGGCCTATAGCAAGTGACGTATCATAAGCTACGTATTTACATGTATTGCAGCTCTATTTTACAATACGAAAAATACATGAGAATTTGGGTGTTCATATTGTTTTATTCAAGTGTTCATTGTATCAACCAGTAAGATAATAAACCCACGTAATGGCAGTCGTTATGGCCTTCGTACTACAATTAACTAGATGTCATATTCGATCTTAGCATGTTA
>JAHZNC010004797.1:0-14961 GCA_027744095.1 Zhuqinia jingwanae | reverse complement strand
AGTTGTACTAAAGTAGATTGGTTTTAAAAATGAGAGAGAATGACTCAAGATATGTTTTTTTGAAAACGAACAGAAAAAAAGAGAACGTCCTTTTTTGTACTTGCATTCCTACTACTACTCTGTTTTGTAGAATTTTTGCATTAAACTTATGTAAGACCAGCAAAGCGTATATTTTCAAATTTTTTACAGTCCCATTCCATCAAATCCACTTTACTTGTGAGTGTGTGTGTGTCTGTAACTTGACTTTTTTTTCTAAACCCTAAATGTTGATTTTTTTGGGGGAAAAATTTAGCATTGTATTAGTAGTCAATTTGTTACAAGGAAAAGAAAAAAAATGAAAAAGAGCAAAGATATTTTTTTCTGCTCTGATACTTTTTATTATTGCACAATCTATCGTCATCATCATCATGATCACAACAGCATTTAGCGCAAGCGCTCACTCAATTCAAAAGAGTTGAAAAAAAAATCTTATTGCTTAGCTCAAAGTTAACTTATTTTGATAGTAAAAATGTTTTATTGTGGAGAGCTAATCATCATGATAATTTGGATTTTTCGAAGTCGTTATTTTACTGACGACTTGAATAAGCAGCAGTGCGTTATCATCAGAGTTTTTGGTAATAAGGTATGTGCATACGATGCTGCGCCTGTTTACCATATAATAATATGAGCCAATATTCAAAAAGGATGTGATGTGTGTGTGTGTGTGTGTTTGTGCGGGACAATGAAATTAATGTGATGTGATATGTTGATATGTAGTATTTTAGGTAGAATAAATGTCTAGAAAGTCCATTCGATTAAATTAGAGACCTGACTCTTGGCGTATTAGAATCTTGTCAAGTGTCACCGTTTTGATCACGATCATCACGCCACGCCATGCCACATCAACATCACTTCATGACTATAAACTAAACTATGAAGTTTGATGATGATGATGAGCATCAATAAAAAAGGTCAATTAAAATAAGTAGAGATAGAAAAAAACTGAGCGCATCATGTGCTAGTACCTACTTTTGTACATAATGTAATAATAATATAAATATATATATTTTTGCATATGCATATATACCTTCAATTGCGTCTACCTATTGTTCACAATTTATTATTACATTTGAAGAAGATATGCTTGCCTCTTTGCCAGCAGCAGTCATTCTCGCATCTTCTTCGTCTTCGTCGTCGTCGTCTATAAAAGTAAATGTAATAACAATCAAAATGACAATATTATTTACATCCATATTATTATTATGTTTTTGTTTGTTTGTATCTCTACACTAATAGTCAAGCCAAAAAATTTACAATATCCACATCACAAAGTGCGGATCTACATTTTTTCCCTTTCTTTCTGTGTGCATCTCAGCAAAAAGGCAACAACATTGAAATCCAATAATGTACACACACTACTACTACATCTTTTTTTGCCATTTTGAAAATGGAGATCATCTCTGACTTGGCTCATTTTGCTGTGTATAATATGTATATAGTATATAATATGTTGTCATTCACCATTTATTACAACCATACTGGTAACTTGGTAAGATGATGATGATCATGGTGGTGGTGGCGATGGTTATGTACCGGTAACAGCAGATAAATAAATGGGATGAATGTAACGATATGTCACCACTGCACCATTATGCACCACCAAAAGTAATCAAGTAGAAGCATCAAGGAATATGTTGTATAAAAAACCGGATTTTTTTTCTCGCATTGCAAGAATAACGTTGCATGGTCTGGCCATCATCGCTGTACACAAGAATTATAAGCAGCACAACAATATTTCAGCTTCGTATTACAGAGCAGTGATGGTAATGATTGTTATAAATACATCTCATCTCACTCACGACGACACGACAACACAAGACGAAGATAAAATTCATACATCCAAGTCCAAAAAGAAAGAAGAGAAGAAGAGTATAGTATAGTATATAGAAGAAGAAGAAGAAGAAAGAAAAAAATTGAACTACTTGAATGGCATATGTGTCAGCCTGTTTTAACATTTTATGGATTGATGATAACGTGCGACGATGATGCGATGTGAGGGTCGTTATTGTTAATTTTGACCGGTTAAAAAAGCAAAAAAACGAAGAAAAATATACGCTAAAAAAGGTGGATGGATATGGATATATGAACATATATGTTGGTAGTTAAGAAGAAGAAGAGGATAATTTTTTGGTTATATATCCATCTCCATGTTCAGTGTTAGTGTTGGGTATGCGTGCGTGTACCATATACATTTTTTTGTGTGCTTACGTATATTTAATTCATGGTGATTGAAGAAAGCTATGTGCTAAAACAGAATGAATTGAGAGAAAATTGAGTTTTTTTTGTGAAGAAAAAAGAAGAACGCACACACGGAGACAATAACTACAACTGTAAATTGATGTATACACGGAATAAAAATATCATTAGAAAGTAATGCGATTTTATTTTTACTATATGGTGGTAGGTTGGTTGGATGGATGTTGTTGGATGGATGGATGATGATCATCATCGTCATCATCACCGTCAGTGCAGAAGAAGAAGAAGAAGAAGAGAGTGGATGGATTGTTGGATCATATGATTTTCATTGTTATTATTTTATGCGGAGGAGCTTAATAGACAAAGAAGGGGCAAGGCCAAGCCCAAAAACATGTTTTCCTTAAAAAATATATACTTTATACTTACTGACTGACTGATGCATAAAATATCTGACAAAAGTGCTATTTATGCTAAAAAATACTATTTATATTATTATTATTATTATATTATCTCTCTCCTCATTCTTTTTATGCTTTCTTTGCCAGAGACAAGAGAGAGGGAGATAATGTTAAGGTTAAATTAAAGGGGGATGATGATGAGGATGGTAAGTGGACAGGGAGTTTGAAATAGTAAAGTAGTAAAATAAAAAGGCGCTATTATCTCTGTTTGACTGTTTTTGTACTTTTTTGATGGCTATTTGCATTTTATTTTATCTTTGTTGCCTGTGGCTTGTTCTGAGGATGATATGATGAACGTAAAAAAAGAAAAGGATTATCTCCTCGTGCTACAATGATGATAGTAGTAATAAGATGCGCATGTATCATGGTCATGATCTTTTTTTTATAGTTGGTATTTTAAACGGAAACTAGCGCAGCGGTGGTTGTGGTGGTGGCAGTTACATTGATGATGCTTGTTATTATATTTCGCTGGTGTGGTGGGTGTGGATCTTCTCTCGCAGGTTGATTTACTGTATTGCTCCAATGAATGCATATGTATGAGGATATGAAATATTTTATTGCTGATTATGAGGATGACGAGCGAGAGAGAGAGAGAGAGAGAATGCAAAAGATGCAGTCGATAAAATGGAATGAAAAAAAACATATATCTCACGACAACGACGACAAGGATGACAAGAAAAAGGCAAGGAATTTTGTTTTTGTTTTAAATCTTCGACCATGTAGCGGATTCTGGCAGGTAACAAACAAAAAAGAGAGAGAATTGGTTGGACGACGACGGAATTTACGAAAAAAGAATAAAAAACTAAACACTTTAAAAGATGAGTTAATTTTGAGGTTAGGAGAAGGGAGGTGGACAGTATATACATACACGCAGTCAGTGAGAGAGAGTCCACTCCCCATCTTATATTTATGAAGTGATTCATTCTCTCTAGGAAAACTTTTTAACTTGACGTTTTTATAGGGAGTCTCAAATGTCAAAGTGTAAAACCGCGCGCAAGCCTGCCCAGCAAATGCGAAAATAGCCATACAACAACAACAACAACATGCATGGAAATTGAAGGCCAACTTTAATGCAGGTCATCACAGCAAAAAACAGCAGGTGCATCGACGTGCATCTTTCTTCAGATAGCGATCTCAAGATTATGGACTGATTAAGATACTTTAAATGGGTAAAAATGTGTGTGTGACAGGTAAAGGTGTTAATTAGCTATCGATGGGCATAAATTAAACATCTTTATTAGTGAAATAAAGTGGGAGGTGGTCGTAGTTATTATTGCCCATTTTATCTTGTACACCTTTCTTTTTTCTCAGGTCCATCCTTTGAGTTATTTTTATAGTCAAGAAAGCAACGGAACAAGGCACGGGGCGGAGTGAGACAGTCGACGAAACAAAAATGATGACTGACAGACAGCAGATGAAAACATTGAGAAAAAAAAATTGACTCATCACTTTAAATATCGAAAGCTAAAATATCTCTTTTTACTTTCGAATCCTAAATAAAAACAAAACTATATGTAGTTTTGCACTAAAATTAATACTACAAATCCATTTAATTCAATGCGAAAAGTTTGAACTTTCCAATAATTGCGCAGGTGATGTAGAAGGTTGAGCTATGGCAATCCAACTGCTGTCTGGCGTGATACTAACATGTGTTTCTTCCGGTTTAGGTAACAATGAAGACGTCTCTGCTGCTGCTGTTCCGACAGTGGCTAATACTATTGTTTCCGGTATCGTTGGATTAGTTTTCCCTGTGGCTGTTGCACTACTACTACTTGTACGTATAATGGGATGTGTTGTTGATAATGATGATTGATTCTGCTTTTTGATTTTTCATTTTGGTTTCTGGTCCACGGACATAGCTTTTCCTTTTTGGATTTGCACCCTCCACGTGAAAAATGTTCACATGACGTTCCATGTTGCTCTTTCTTACAAACGCCATGGGGCAATGGGAACACTGGAATGGTCGAATATTTTGATGATTGTTCATGTGAGTAAGGAGTTGTCTTTCTTGAGCAAATTCCTACAATAAAATATCTCAACAAATTAGGCCCAGTCAAATAAAGTTTTTACCACATTTGTTTTAAAAAAAGTATGAGTATTGCATTGCGTACCTTTGGACAAAATGTACACTTGAAGGGTCGAATGCCTTCGTGCACTACATTTTTGTGTCGCGTGAGCAGAGAGGACTTGAAAAACCGCATGTCACACAATGAACAAATGAAGCGCTTTCCTGTATCGCTGTGATAAAATTCTCGGTGCTTTTTCAAATAGCCACGATGAACAAATTTTCCACATTCCGGACAGATTTCCTTTGATGCCATCTTGTCCTTTTCATCCACGTCAGTTGAGGGGTGCTTCGATATTTTATGTTGGATTAATTGGCATTTAACTTCAAACCTTTTTCCACATTCATCACATTGATGCTTTTTGTACGTTGACCACTGTAAAACCTTTTCTCCTCTTGCAATTGCCTCTTGTTTATCTTGCTCGTTATAATGCGTTGCTTTGTGCTTCTCCAGTCTACCTTGCTTACTACTGCAAGGCTTCCCACAAACTGGGCACTCAATTAAAACTTTGCCTTCGCCTCTATGAACTCGACGAATGTGACTAATGAGATCTTTTGATGAGCCAGTGTGTTGGCCGCACTGAGTACAAACGAATTTTGATGTGTGACTAGTAATTGTGTGCTTCCGGATGGAGCTCCGACTTATCACTGTTTCCTTTTCACATTCCAGACATCGGTACTTTCCCTCATTTGTCTTTTGAAACGTGACATGGAGAAATGTAAGATTGCCAGTTGTCCGGTCAAGGCAAGTTCTGTCTTTTTTATCGGAAATACCATCGTCGTCGTCGTCATCCTCTTCATTAGCAAGTTCCTTCTTATTACACGAATCTCTATCTCTTCGTATTCTTCTTCTCAGTCTCAGGCCTTCGTAGCTCCTAGCTTTACTGTTTGATGTTGTTTCATCCGGTTCTTGCCCTTTCCTTCTACGTCCAAGTTTTGATTTATTTGATTTCTGCTGTCGTTTCTTCAGGGGTAAAGATACTCTGCTGATGATCTGAGTTGTATCATTTCTAACATGCAGGTACGAGGAGGTGGTATTAGCTAGTTGTGGTTGAGTAGATTCCTCTTCCGCAGACAAATTATGGCTGTTATTTGGTTCTGAATCAGAATCTACTTCATACTTGATACAATCTACCTGGATTGGAATGGCGTCAATCCCTCTGGTTTTCTGCAACACATGTGAACAAATTGAAAATGAAGCAGTGCAAATGCAAATTGGAGGATTTTACAAGAAGTTAAGTAAATTATTTAATTCGCCAACAAACCGTTGTTATCAAAGGCGTACAGATTTCCGGGAAATTAGTAGCTTTCTGTATCGTCGCCCCGCAAATTTGTCGTCTGATTGTATGATACCGAGTATCTTTGTCGTAAATATCCAGTCCTATAAACTTCACTTCTGACCTTTTTATCATCTCTTTAAATTCTGTGACTCCATTGTAATATTCCTTTTGCACCTGCTGTAGTTTCGTATGAAGATCAACCAGAAAATCCAACTCCCTTTTGCAGTCATCACAGAATGGGATTGCTTCATTTTTAAAATTCCACCAAACACTTTTACCCCTTAACTTAACGCCCAGAAGCTTACAAAAGATAAGAAATGAACAAGACGCCAAATCAGGTGCTTCACCAACACCGGAGGGTAGTGACGCTGTTGTATTTGCAGAACCACAAGCGAGACATATTACTTTTACAGGTAACATTGACATTGAGTCCTGCCGATTTTCATTAATAATGACACAAAGTGCCTGTTCATTACTTTTGACCTCTTCAGTTAACACTGTTTTTTCCTGACATTCACATGTCCTCTCTGCCATGTTAAACTCTTTTAAACATTTTAATATTACTACTGTCAAAGTCAACTTAACTTTTATCGTGCGTTGTTGTTCTCAGTTCTCATAAGCATGACCAAGATCATGTGTATACCAAAACAGATGTCTTATATTTGTAAACACTGTCAGATTACCTGGCTCCACTTTGCTTCAACATTTTGGGGGTGAGCTGTTCCATGTGTGTGCTTGCATGAGCATAGCTTGAATGTTTTCTCTTTCGGTGTGTGCAAGTTGTGTGCAAGTTGCAAGCTCTCTCTAACAAAGTTAATGATAAATTATTAAATGAACTAACATTAATTATGATGTGACCAACTGAAAAAGATATTAAATTAAGATGGAAGTTTGTGAAGATACAAACGTGCAGCAGCAGAGTTTCTCGGAGGAAGTTCCGGCCATTTTCCCATCGTTTTGTTTAATATGTGGTGAGCTGCTGAACAAAGTGATTAAACATGAACACGAAGATAGCACTGTTGACGAGAATGGGCAAGAGGAAGCTGATATTTCAAGTTCAAACATTGTTACGCTCATTCATGAAGCTGCTCCTTGGTCCGAAGTAGAGTCCAGTCTGTTTCAACAGTTCCTGAAATGGTTTAAAGTGAAGCTTGGAAACAAAATCGCATGGAATAATGAGTCTGAGTATTTTCCATTTTGCGCGGAATGCAAGGGACAACTAGTCACACTTTTGGAAACTCAGCAGAAATTGAATGAGATAACGAAAGCTCTTAAATGTGGCGTTCAACAAGTTAGAAATCAAATGGAAAGTTGCGAGGAGTCGTTTGGGGTGAATAACATTTACGACAATGATATAAGGTATTACGAAGTAAGGCGTCAACTTTTAAAAGGTAAATAAAATGGGTATGAATTTATTCTTGTTTTTGCTCTTGAAAAAGTTAACGGTAGGCTGACGAAAGCTTGAGTCTTAAAAATAAATCAACTCTTTTGCCAAAAATGTCTCAAATAAAATGGATATGATAATAGCATGATGATATCATTATTAAATTAATATATTTATAGTAATAATCATTTTCTGTATTGTTTCTAGTTTCCACTAAACCAAGCAGATATAATCATCAACGTGCACGCCCAAAAAGGGTAGTCTCGGAACCTCAAAAGCAAGTTGAAGATGGCCCTGAACTTACAAAGCCGTTCCCCGTAATTCCAGAATCAACGTCTGAGGAGAGCAGAAGGCCAACTAGGAAAAGGAAGTCGGCTGTGAGATACGATTATGATCTTGAGGATGAGGACGGCAACAAGAAAACTTTGATGTCCCCAACGCCTGTCGTATTGGTAGGCATTATGTAATTTTCATTTCTTTTATCTTTCTATTCATTGTCTTCATCATCTTTTTGTTCAGTTGCTAATTTCAATATATGACCAATTTTCACTTTTCATAGTTGTCCGCCAATGACCAAATCAACGCAGAAAAGCATTTAAGTTCTGAGCTAGTAATCAAAGTTGAACCAGACGAAAACTATGAACATCTGACTCGCAATAATAATAATGCAAAATCAAATTTGTGTACATCTTCCGAAGCGATCAATATTAATTATGCCGAACTTTCTGATAATGATTGGGATGACTTGACCAAGGATCCTTTGGAAATGGACAATGACATTATAGCAGAATCAAAGCCTGGTCCCAGTCGTAAAAAGAGCAGAGATCCGAAAAAGAAAGAACAAGCAAGACCCAAGAAAAAGAAGATGCATGTGGATTTTGTAATGAGTGATAATTCATTGTCAGCGAAAAGTGAGGACAATGATGAAATAGACGACAATATGTGGGATGGTAGAAAAAGAAGAAAAGATGATCGTGTAATTTTTGATGAGGACAACGCTACCTTTTCTTGCATGGACATTGTGTTTGACAAGGTGCCTGGTGAAACTGAGCAGTACAAATGTAGAAAGTGTGAAGCAATACTCAACTTGGAAAATAGAACTATGCGTAATAAGCAGCGTGCCATCAAAGAGCATGTGGTAATGGTGCACACAGATCGTTTCGTATGCAAAGAATGTGGACATCGGGAAAGATCACATGGACATTTAAAAAAACATATCAAGTTTACACATCAGGGAGTTTCACAATACCAACTTCACAAAAAGAATGCCCGCCCATGTCCAGTTTGTGAGAAACCACTCCCACGCATTCATATGAAAAGGCACCTGTGGACTCACAAAAACGCGGAGGAGCGGGAGGAAGCCATTGCGCGAGGGGAAAAGGATCCAACGAGCTTTCTCCGAAAAATGAAATATCAGTGCGATCAGTGTGGCAAGGATTTCGCTTTACAGTCTCAGTGGAAACAACACACAGAATTCGCGCATCAGACTGAAGAGGAAAAGGAAAAGAGAAAGGAACTTTGTCCAGAATGTGGGAAGGTTACCCTATACTTGAAGCAACACATGCTCCATTATCATAACCAAACACGTAAAATTGAATGTTCCGTATGTAACAAGGAATTTGCCAGTTGGGCTCGACTTAAAAAACATAGGGAAGTGATACACCAGAATATTAGACCCTTTGCTTGCACACTTTGCCCTAGAACATTTCCACAGGCCAGGGTATTAGAAGACCACATGAAGCTTCATTTGAATATTCGAGACTGGAAATGTGAACAGTGTGATGGTGCGTTTATTAAAAAGTATCATTTAGCAAAACATATGAAAACGTTCCATGTGGAAGGAGCTAAAGTGCCAAGAAGAAAAAGCTACCAGCGGGGACCCACTCAGTTAAAGATTGGACAAAAAAAGAAAGATTTAGTGGAAACAAATACATATTGTCCACCTTCGTACAAGTCATGGTGGAAACCTAAACTTGGAACTGCAGATGATGATGATGAACCAAAGCAAGAACAAGATACTAAGTCCTTCTTATCTTCGAATTAATTTTTCCCCAGAAACAGCCAAGCATTAGGTTTTGTTTTGCTAATTGAATAAACGAACTAATTCCTTGAAATTGAATATTTAAAGTAAAATAAAAAATTCTGTATAACATTCTTTTATTTTGACGAAATTGTAGAAAGCAAGTTAACTTAGATTACAAAGTAAAGGTATTAAATTCCCATAAAATAAAATAAATATATCGTATACAATATATTGTTGGTTGATATTGATTTGGTTGGACATTGTAAAGACAAGCTCCTTTCAGAGTTACACCAATTTTTTTATAATGAAAAATGTTTTAAGATGGCGAACCTGGTACAGTGACACACTAATTAGTATTATGGTCTGCAGTACTGCGAAAAAAAGGACACGACCGTAAGTGCTTTCACTAGTTTGACGGAACCGGTTTTCACGTGTTCGCAGAAAATCTTGTTCTTTGCTTATCTGTTCGGTGAGATCCTGAAGTTTGCGGAGCGTCAATTGCAGAGCTGTGTACTTCTCCTTTCTGCCGACCAAGTCGTAGTCAACTGCACGGCCACCAATCCGGATGTCCAGGTGAATTCGCAGACGTCCTTCTAAACTGGTATCGTTAGATGACAAGCAAATGGAGTGAACTCCAGCCATGTGAGATGTAACTGCAATGCGGCCTTCCTTTCCAAAAATTTTGGACAAAATGATACCTCCGTCAGGGTCCTTGACGTCCACTTGTAAACCGAGACCAGTAGTATCGTTATTGTGTGATCTGCTGGATTGACGACGAAATTGGAAAATCGCACGCTTCGGAGCGTTTGTTGCATTCTCTCGCTCCACTTCCAGTTTGTATTTGGCTAAAAATATATACAAAAAAATTATGCGTGTGTTAGAAACTACTTGAATTCATGAAAAATATAATTTTTTAAACACGTCGAAATTCACATTTTCTTACCCAAAATCATAGTTTCATACGGAATTTCCTCGAAAAAGCACTTCGTTTCCGTATGTGCCATGTTCAAATACATGGTATTTACAGACAATGGCAATAAAACTACAACAAATGTGATGAGATGAACCAAATGTGTCTTCATTTTGGAAGCTGAGCTACACAGCCAGACGATAACACCAAGAGCTTATCAAAAATGTCGGGTCAAAGTATATTTAACCATATGCACAATAACGGATTTTATTCTAGACTGGACGATGGTGACTTATTTACGAATGATATTTTTGCAAACAAAAAATATTCACTCTAAAACGACGAGTTAATCTAGACGTGTATAATTTTTTAAATCATGGCGGTGAAGTTTCAAAATTTTGTCTCGCGTTTCCCCAATGTAACTGTTGAACTGGAATAAATATGCCCAGCCACGCTATATTTGCCTCTGAGACGCGGATAGGCAGTGGTGGATCATCTTCTTACTCACGTCAATTATTGTCACTCAAATTATTCATCAATCACATCACAATCATTTTATTTCCGTACATTTTGACATTGACAATTTCATCATTCATCAATTTTACAAATCCAGTTTTAGTACAAAATAGAATCGCATAAAAACACTTTTTCCATCAACACAATATTATTTCTTTTCATACGTCTTAATTTAATATCATTTATAATAAGTTTTAAAAATCCTCTTATGTCTTACCACTTACCACCGCCAAATTGGTTCTGTTGAGTATTAAATTTTTACTTAATTTATTTATAATTTTTTTTTTAATCTATTACACAACTTAGTACTCCTAGTCCTAGACCAATACATTCTCATATTTTTGACGCAATCTACAAAAACATCTTAGCATAAGTAAGTTTTTTATGCATGACCCTTTTTTATCATTTGAATTACTAAAATACGTACAATTTTAAAATGTAAACTTTTTTGCATTCAATAGTCAATATATTACGTGCGCAAGTAGTGTTTTTTTTATAGGTAGGTATGTATTTACTGTATATTTATGTAGGTATATGTATATATCATCACTGCAGAACATTTCACTGGTATTCGGTTTTAGCTATCTGTTTTGAGAGTTTCTTCTTCCGTTCCAAACGATCTTGAGACGTTATCTGTAGGCGGGTCTACCACCACGGCCACTGGACTGAGGGGATCGTTAAAAACTTCATCACCCAGATGTTCATCACCATCCTCATCATCCTGCTGAAGCGTGTCATCCTCTGCGTCAAATGAAAGGGTTGGAATGTCCCCACGTCTCCTCCTCGGTTGCCCTTTTCTTCGGCGCTTCTTTTTCTTCTTTTGGTTATTGGCCCACTTCCTCCTATTCCTTCTCCCGTTACCCTGTTTATTCTTTTCATTGAGCAGTTGAATAATTTCTGGGATAATTTCCTTTTTGTAGGTATCCAGCAACACCACATCACTCTTATTCACTCTTCCTTTGCCCAACAGGATGTACGCTACATCCTGCGATATCAACTCGTCCTCATCTTTGTTCTTGTCCTTTTCAGGACCGTCACCGGTCCAGTCAATATCGCTGAATCCGAGGCTTGTTACAGAACTACGTTTACTGTGAGCACTTGCAGCACTGTCCAAGCTGTCGGTGGACGAAGAAAAGTCCCATTCATCATCATCCTTGTCAAGCATGTGGGTCATGAGAAGGACGAGATCTTTGCCCGTAGGAACGTTCACTGCGTACTCGATAAGGCCCTTTGTACTTGGCACGGGCAAAGTGTCCTTATCCAGACGAGCAGTTATGGCGTCGATTGGCTGTGCAATGGGAAACCCGGGCCCTGTTAGCAAGCGAACTGTACCATGAACAGAGAGTGGAATGGGATCACTTCCTTTCCCTTTCCTACTGCTCTTCCCGGTTTTGGAAGTTTTGTGGGACTCTGGCGAAGGGCTGCGGCTAAAGTGATCAAGCTCTTCTTTCAGGAATAACTGGTGGAACAAAGGAAGAGCTTTATCCCGTCCTCCCAGGTGCTGGGAAATGATAGCAAGACACTCCAGTGCAGATTGACGTATTCGACGTTCTTCATTCAACATGGCCAGGCACACCTATTTATATCATTACAGGAAACAACAAAGTTAATAGCTGTACTAACACTAGATTAGAATTATTGCACATATTGAAAATTTGTTTACCCATCCTGCAATCTCCTCCAAATTATGAAAATCTTCCTTGGCAAAAGTAAGCATGGCATATGTCAAAGTGTCAATGGCTGCGGCTTTCGTTTTTGCGCCGGTTGTTGATTTCCCTGCGCCGCTTTCACCTTCCATCACAAGAATAAAGTAGATTGGTCTGACGACCAAAGCTGGTCCTGCTACTTTCACCAATCTCGCCAAACAAAAGCTCGCTTCCGGTCTTATCTTCGAGTCCGAATCTGAGCTGTACTTACAGAGCACACGGAACAACCAGGATAAGTCAGCATACTTCAGATTCTGGCTGGATGTCATCTCCAAAAGTCGGTCGCACAACACTCGGATCGCACTCAGACAAGATATTTGAGTTATATAGTCATCCTCCGTTTTGTTTTTGCGGACCTTTCGTAAAACGCTCGAAATTAAGGATATGAGGGATGCCATGTGATCTTCCAGCGTTTCAGACGACACCAGTCGCAAATTGTGAGATAAGAGGGAAACCAACTCCGATAAGGTTGAATACTTCCGAGAGGGATCAAACTTGGGTTGTTCCCCCGTAGAAGTAGAAGTAGGCTATTTAAAAAAACACATTAAAAAATATTTGAAGAATTTCTCTGATAACAATAATAAATTATGTATAGTATGCTGTGCCCAACAATCATGAATCATCAATGAGATGTCAAGTAATTTTTAGGTCATCATCAATCTATTTTAACTGGACCACGAGCATCCATTAAGTTTATTTTTATAACGTAATAAATTATGCGCATTATGTCTTTTTTTATCTGCAGGCAAGCACAAAAGTTGCTCTCTGCTCATATTATGCTTGTCTGGGAAATAATTAATTAGCTGGGCATTGTTGTTACATACATAATCGTGCATAGGTTTGAAATATGGAGCAGAGCAGAGAAAAATAAAAATGTAACTTAAAACATTTCTTGGTCAGCCAACACAAACAAATGAGGTCGTATTTACATATCATGTATAGTATTTATATGAAATACAAACGCACATATGTATATACGTAAGGAAAAGGAAAAAGTGTCGGTGTCCCACTTTCCCCGTCCACCATATAAATATCCAGGTGTATAAATAAACATATACTTTTACTTGCATGGAAAGAAAAGTGGAAGTGGATTTGTAAGGCAACCACTGAGTGTGTGTGTTCTTTTATGCTACTACTGTGATTTTGTTCTTGAAACATTACACTATACTCTGCTGCTCACAGAGCAATACACAACAAAAAAGTAACAAAATTAATGGCATTATGTGCCAGTGGAAATACAAGACAGCCTAGCAGGATAATAGAAAGGCAAGAACGAAAAAAGGATTGATGGAGACGTCACAACTGGATCAAAGCTGTGTAGTGCAAGAGAAGCAAGGGGGAAATATAGCAAAACTCTCAACGAGGTCAAGTCGGTGTATTACATTTTTTCGGTTCTTTTAACTCACACACACACACAATAGTCAAGTCAATAAAAGCAGACCACTTGTCACTTGACAAAAAATACAATAATAAAAATGTGCAAATAAAATCATACACAAGTACACATGCAAAATACTAACACGGTCAAAATTGGTTTTTCAGCGGGTGAGAGTAAAAAAAATGAAGGTAAAAATGCACAATTGTTGTGATGTATGTGTAGATAGGAAAATCGCATGGAAAAAAGTGGTACCATGGCCAAATCAGAAAAAATTTGACCGTGAGTGTGAAAATCGCTTTTAGTGAGATCGTTACCTATAAAACTTGCACCACATGCTTTTGTCAACATTCGGTTTTTTTTAATGAAAATACATTAATTTATCAAATAAATCTTGTGACACTCTATAAAACACGAGCTGTTATTATAGGTGACGACTTTTGTTACTTTGTGCAGGTTTAAAATTAATGAAATAAGTAAGATTATTGTTAGAGGTCAGTCAGAAAAAATATTATTATGATCCCCGTCTTCTTTTCTCTGCTGCAGAGAGTTTGAGTTTTTAATAAAAATTAAGGTCAGTAAACATTCCACTTATAAAAGTCCACTTATAACTTATGCAGTGAATCTGAGAGTTGTGTGCTAATCGGTTATTTTACATGTTCTAAAAATTAGAAATGTCTTGTTTTTATGTCAATCAAAAACTAGACCCACAGCATGATACGATACCACAAAATTACAAGTGGATATGTTCTAAAAAAAAGTCTCAATCTGCTCTTGCTGAGCCCCTATTATAATAATATATTATTACTCATTCATTCAGATTCAGGTATTCCTCATCATACGTATATGGTAATACATGTTTAGTTTTCTTATTGAAACGGAAGGAAAAGGTTTATATGTGTTTACCCACTTGAAAGACACACTAAACTTTTTAAGCATTTTTTTATGCTAGTAGTTCTAGTTGTTGTTGTTGTTGTACTACTCTAATCTAATTTCTTTCATGCAATAT
>JAHZNC010004796.1:0-11232 GCA_027744095.1 Zhuqinia jingwanae | reverse complement strand
AAAAACATTAAACGAAGGCTGCAATAAAAAGTGATACAGCTGTCAATAAATAATAGGCAAGCATATTATTATGTGTATATTATAACAGTGGTTGGTGGTGTGGTGGTGGTGGTTAGATGGGATGTCATGTTCACTTGTAACAGACGATGGATAAATAAATATCTATATATCTATCATCGTAATAAGCTAAGACTGTTATGTAACATGTGAAAGATTTTGCGGGCTATACATATATGTATGTTCCCTGTAACCCTTATCAGCAGTAGTAGTAGTAGTAGTACTAGTAGTAGTACAAACAATGTAATAGTTATAATGAGAAATAAACATATGTATTAGAAAAGAATCAATCACTAGGAGTAATCCACCATGTACCCATCATCTAACAATTTAGCCTCCTCCACAAGTTTTTTATACGTTTTTTTTCCTGTAAAAGCAATTTAACGTCAATTTTTGCATGGATTTTTTTTTGTGCTTCCAAGAACATGCACGCATGCTGTCACCCACCCTACTCTATATTTCTATATAGTCAAGCTAGGTTGTGTAAGTAATCGCATCATCGTCGCGCGTCGTCGTCGTCGTCATCATCATCATCATCATCGTGAGCATCAACTTCCTAAATTAATTTATCCCATGCGGAATTCCGTCAATCCATCCAAGAAATCCCAACTGCCATATGTGTAATAACACCAATAAAAAAAGTAAAGGATCAAGGAGATCGTCCCAATTTTTTTCTCCCTTTCTATAACGTTGCCTCAACAAAAAGCAATTGATTTTGCGAGAAACAGAAAAGAATAAAAAGAAAGTTTGCTGATAACAAAAGTGGACGCATCCAAACTGCTTTTACTTGATTTTATTTTCATATGGGAATTCAAATGGCAAATAGGAGGACATCCAATATAGTTTCAGAAAATTAACTGCTAGAAATCAAGTAGTTGCAAATGTCATCCATATACTATCATTGCTCTATTATTATTACCTACCAAGAAATAAACACACAATTTTTATAGTTTGAAAATCATAGCAAAGTAAAACAAAAAAAAAATCTCAGCAAGTAGTAGTATAAAACTAGTCCATTACTCAAATCCATTATACTCACAATCAGATGTACTTTCTTTCCAAGCAGTTTGGGTCAAAATGTATAATAATAATGTAGGGATACCAAGCTATTATACTTTCTACTGGCTATGCCTTTCTATATGAAGTTTAATGTTTGTATAAAAATGTGTCCCCGATTTCATGAGTGTAGTAGTTTCTTCACTTCATGACTATGACTTAATCCAAAAACACTTTGGTAGCAGCGGGTTTCTCACACCATGGTTCGTACAATCGTATTGGTTCCATTTGGAAGCGGTCAGAGGTCTATTCTTTTATCATAATTTTCATAGCCTTCCCCAAACATCAAAGAATTTGGAAAACTCTTGTCGAGTAGTAAAAATCCACAGGGAGACTGAGAGGGACGACAAGCAAAAAGTTGGACAATGAAACTAGCTTACTAGAATTATTGAAAGCATGGAAGTATATGAACTTTATGATATGAACCATCCATTTTATAGCACTGTGTGACGGAAAGTGCTAATGAAATTATTTGCGAATTAAATATCTATTCAACCAACCGTCCACCGCAGCAGCCCTAATACATTTTTTGTTGTTTCGGATCCATACATACACACAGAAACTCTGTCAGTCAGGCACATTTTTGCCATGAAGATTATATATTTTTTTGCTTAAAGAATAAAAGCAATATCTACTCAACTCACTTCTGGAAAATACAATGCATGTCGAAAGATAAAATGATTTTTTTCAGAGTAAAATTATTTTCATGTTTTGTTGTATTCTCTAAAGAGAAAGCTGCTGTCATCAAAAGTATCACGGCCTCTGTTGCGTTGCCTCCTATTGCTTGCTAGAATAATGTTATAGTTATATGAGTATACATCTATGTATAACTCACATACTATGTAGGTATGTTTGTTTACGTGTGACATATGATACATATTGTAATAATAATATTGAGTCAATTTTCGCTTGGTTAAAAGTATATAGTATCGTATTCACAGCTATAGGATAATTTCATTTTATTTGGAACCGCTAAGTTTCATATAATTTTGATTCTGCATCTGTGCGCGTATTTACCTGACCTGTATAATGCGAAAGGGCAATTCGAGTATTAAGGGTTTAAGCTTTTTCTCTGAAATTGGTTACTCGATTGAGTTCGTTAACCAGCCAAATAATAGGTCAACCCTGATCCAAGTTAGATTAAAATTAAAAATATTTACAAAAAATACTACAACGTTTTTTACATGTATATGTTTGAATGACTCCTTTGGAGACTTGGAGTTTGAAAGGACAATAATTTTGAACGCTCTCCTTTGGCAGAAAAAAATAGCTACATACCAGTAATATCATTGTTAAAAATTGAAGTCACGCCCAACATAGAACAACCCAATAAATCATTGAATAACATCCGGTTAATCCATCGGTTCCGTTTGATTTCATTACTTCCATACTTTAGATATCTCTTTTTAGTTATTAGGGCATATTGTTTGCGTGTCAATATTTATAGTAAATATTATCATTCTCTTTGTGGCCCAAAGAAAAAACAACAGCTAAATTATGGCCAAACCCATACGGCCATACAGTCGTAATGGGGAAAGTTGACCTCGACACTAATAATAATTTATAGCAATAGACATGGGGCACAGAGAAAAGCAAAGTATTTATTATTATAACAAATGGTAAGGTACAATGGCTTAACAATAAACATGAGCAAATTATAATTATTACGCGAGAGTGAGATATATTGCATTGATATAGACTTAAAGTTGGAGGCCAGACCAAGCCAAGCAGACGAGAGAGTCTACTTCATATCTGCATCATTTTATATCTCGGCATTTTCACTCTCCATCCTATTTTCACAGTCCAGCCAGTGCAGTGCAACTGCACATGATACAAATACGTATAAAAAAAACTAGAGTGGGTTGGAGATGAGATGTGCAAGAAAAAAATTCTCTTGCCTTTTACTCCCAGTCATATAGGATAACAAAAATTAACAAGATATACCCTATTGTTTTAACCGGAAAACATACACACAAGGAAAATTAAAATTTTGCATATATGATGTTTCGTAACAAAAATGGGAGTAAGCGAGAGAGTCAGAGATGAGCGGATATGAAGGTACGTGTATAATGTAATTTTCATGAGCACACACAGCGGATTAAGGATGGCTCATGCATATTATAATCTAGGTTTTTCATTTTAGTATGATGATGAGGATAAATATGAACTCGTTGCTGCTGTTGTAATGCGTTTTGCATCATTTTAATTTTGTGTGTATTATTTTTCATTTTAATGAAAATATTTTTTTTCTGAATTGAGTTTTTTCTGTGGTATGTATGTACATATGTGTATACACATGTGTACGTGCGTTAGGTATTCTGACTTGAAACAAATGATTACGAAACTCCCTCGGCTCGTCGTACTGTTTTCAGTTGAGAAAGTTTTCCGACTTATGAAAATTTGAAATTTCGATTGTATCACACACACACACACTAGATTCCAGTGGCGCGACATGTAAGCATTTTTTCACAGCAAGAAATGTACGTAATGGGCGGAAAGCAGCATAATATATAGTGCAGCGAATACGCAAAGGGCAAAAATAGAATAGAAATAATTAAATTTTTACAAACTAACCGCAAGTTGGACTGTATTGATAGCCCACCGCCACTTCTCCCGCGGTGTCATTCCCTTCGTCTGCCTCTCCGGAACAGCCTTTGGAGGTTCTTCTTCAAAGGACACGCTCTTAGATCCTTTCTCCTTGTCTGGCGCCATCTCCAGTGAGGTTTTCCTAATTCCTTCCAGTCCAAGTTCTACAACGTCTTTGTGTAGTGGTTCAATCGGATAGCCACCTGAAGCGTCTATGGATCCTTTCGCTGATCTCGGAACCTCGTCCATGTACTCATCTCCATAATCATCAGGATGAGGCTGATCTATACTGTCACCACGGTCAAAAGACATGCCCATGTCGGAAGTATCTCCTCTTGCCAATTGTCCTGGGCGGGCTGTTACTCCAGCTTGACGATCTACCTCTCTAAGCCATTCATCTCTGTCAAGGGAATGTTGTTTTTCATACTCTTCTTTGCTAAATTGTCGATTATGATCCCCATTTTGTGGGACCGGAGATTCTACTGTGGGTTGGAAGACACCTTTGTGCTTATCATATGGATCATACAAGTCGAAAAATCCGTCAGAGTCTACAGCAGCCAATGAATTTTGTTTGGCTATTCTTTCCTTTTGCTTTTGCCAGTATTGGGCTTCTATTGTGGACTCTGGGTCTTTCCCTCCTTCCGATACATTACTCTCTAAAGAATCCATATGAACGGGCCCACTGGCGTAGCTTTCAGGACCTTCCTCTGTCCCTTCATATTGGTCATAAGCGTCATTGTAATGATGGTTCTGTGGATGACGGCGAGTATCTGTTTCATTATGCTGTCCATCCCAACCCTCTCGGTCACCAAAAAGTGGTTGTTTATCATCAGTATAGTCATCTTTACTCCTTTCATCAAACGGATGCGTGGAAGATTTACCATGTGTCGAATCCACATGGTTGGCAACAACAGACTGTTGTTGATGTTGGGCAGTCTCAACATTTGTCTTTTCAATGTCTTTGCTGACGCCGCCTGCCGCTGCAGCAGCTGCTGCTGCGTTGCTAATTCCTTCTTTAATCATGGGAGGAACGGGAACGCCTGTTTTTTCCGCCGCATTGGACACGAAAGTGCCTAGTTTGGAGAAACCACTGGAGAACAGCCCCCCTGTTTTGGCCTTTGTTAGTGATGTTAATTGGGGCAATGCGGATTTAATTTCAGAGGTGAGTTTGGTCGCTGCAGTGGCAGCAGCACCAACAGCCGCAGCACCTGAATGTAAAGAAGGATGCGAGGTGGTGGTAGATGTCGTATGAGCTGTGGTAGTAACGGCCGTTGTGGATGGGGGTAGCGATGAGCCGGCAGCAGTGACAGCAGCCGGGGTAAGACTATTTCTAGCTGAGTGAGGATAAGCGGGGTCCACAGTTTCACTACCGTAACCACAATCTCTTGTTGAAGTCTGTCGCTTAAAACTGGCTCTGCGAGATACAGAGTTACTTCTGTCAAGGGTCGTCGTCGCCGTCGTCGTTGATGGGTAGCCATTGTCGTACGCAGCAGATGAGGACAGATTCTCGGCACTTTGATATGCATAATTGTACTCTATATTGGACTTGGAATTTAAATTTGTCTTGTCATTTAAGTTTTGGCTCGGCTCAATGGTGGTCTGGTCGTAGGTGGAGTCTGTGTATGCGTACGAGTCGCCTTCGTACCCCATCCCGTATTCATCTGTCAATCCATCATACGCTACGTACTCCGTTTGCATCACCTCCCCTTCGGCGTCGTAGTACTCAGTATTGTCATATTGTCCATAGGAGGAATCATCTTGATGGGTATGCACCTGTACCTCTGTTGTTTGAATAGAGCCTGATATCGCTGCGGTGGCGGTTGTGGTTATTGGCGCAGTTGTCGTTACAGAGCTGCTGTACGGGTCATATTGGTCCTTGGAATATTGCAGTGATTCTGAATGTTGCGCTTTTGTTGTAGTTGTGGTATGGGACGAGGATGCCACCACGGTAGATACTGTGGAAGTCGTCTCTACGATGGCAGCGCTTCCAACGGTTTCCTCCGTGATTGTTGCTTGGTCATCATAATAACCAGACTGGTCATAAGAAACATACTGACCAGTCTCGTCATAATAACCATAATTTTGCCAGTCTTCATAGCCCAATTGCCCCTCATATGTATCCATGTATTGCTGATCTTGGGGTAGCTGCTGATTATGTTGGGACACAGTTGTACTATCAACAACTGACGTGACGGCTTTTGAAACACCATAACTGGCAGTAGTGGTACTCATCATTGGAATAATTGTACCACCAGTGGAATAATTGTCATATGCGGACGTTGTATTGCTAACAGCGTCGTAAAAGCTCTCATCTGCAACAGTAGTGCTAAGGTCGCTGGTGTAATCGTGGGAGTTGACCATACGATCATGCGTCGTGGCGGTTGTAGGAACGTTGGCCGAAGTGGAAGCAACGATGGTGTCTTCATATTGAGTAGCAACTATTGAGGGAACGTTCATTGACGAGACGGACACCTCCTGTAAAAACATTAAATACATCATTATAGTTAACTTAATGTAATTAATCTAAAATACGATAACTTGTGAAACTAGTTATATAAGTAGTAGTTATACAACCTTGACGGTGGACTGAGAGGCGTACGGTGATACTTGTTGGGATTGGGATTGTGGCGGCACGGGGAGTTGAGGTAGTTCCTTCCCACTTCGTTTTGAGCTTGCGGCGGCGTTAGTGCGATTGTACTGGTCCCTAAGCGAGTTTTCCTCTCCTCCCCAAGTATAGCCACTGTAGCTTGAACAAAAAGAAACTTTTTAAAATTAAATTTGATCTTTTTCATCTATCAATATCAGGTAAATAAAATGTAAATTTATTGCCTTGTATCATTTGGGTAGGTTTGATCGTTAAGTGCGCTCCCTTCCGTTGTCGTTCTGCTGTAATCATTACAGATGGTCCCTGCTGAGCCGTAATCACTAATATTATAATATAAAAAAATTATTAAAGTAAATTTTTCTATAGAAAGAATATAAATGTTCTAAAATTTGTAAAATAATTTGTATATTCGTACTGATCCGAGTATTCATCATAGACCGAATTTTTCTGAGCATTATACAAGTTTTGCTGCTGATACGAGGAGGATGAGTAGGTGGAATCTGCCGGATATCTCGACGGTTGCTTTGTTTGACCATTTTGATCCATTGGTTCCTGTTGGCTGGGGCTGTAATAATCTCCGTGGCTGTAATGATCATCATGGCCGTGATACATGGTATATTGTCTCTCGAGGCTTGGTGTTCCCCGACGGCTGCTGCTGCTACTACTTTCTACAAAGTTATTACAAATCGTTAAATATTTATCACTAAAATTCATTCAAGTTTGCAATTTTCCAATTAAACAAAATCATGTATGGGTACATATTTTTCAACGGAAAAGTTCACAAACACTTTGCTTGTACATGATTGATGCATTAGTAACAATATCGCATATTGTTCCGGTTTCGTTTCCTCCCTCCCGATTCCAGTTTGCTGATATATACTCTTTAAAGAAAAATAAACGCTTTGTTTGTTGTTAGTTTGCTACCTTATCTCAAGGGAAAAGATAAGATTGGCAATGTTGTACAAAGTTTTGAAAGCTCACCATGATTTGATATTCCTTACCAAGAAAGGGAAGGAACTCAACCAAATAATAATAACAACAATACATCCTACATCAACAAAAATCAGATTTCATTCTTCCGTCAAAATCAAGTTTTTTTTTCTATGCCATTGTCATCCATATCCTTAAGCACTCTACCCCCTCACTATATACTACTTACATATGATTCTTCACTATGTGTAAAAAGCTAACTAACTCAATTTCATCAATTTACATTCATATACCATGTCATTCATGAACTTAACTCTGTAGGTATGTATATGTATGGTAAGCAGTCGATTGCCGTTTGACATTTTTGTCCACGTCCAACATCTTCTACACACATGCACTTTTCCCTGTCGTATAATAAAAAAAAGTTCAATGAGCATCCGTGACTTGAATGAATAAAACATTTTCCTTTCTTTATTTTCTCTAACCATTCATCTCTCTGCTGCTACCACACACATACACACACTACTTTTTTCACTCTCCTACATTTACTCTCTCCTTTTATGTAAAAGTTACTTTTTAACTGGTTGAAAAAATGTATTTTGACTATTGTGAGTGAATGGTTCGTTTGTATTTGCTCTTGCCTACAAAAAATATATTTTATGGCCTTCAAGGTAACTGAACTAAGTAAGTACTAAGTATAGTAGTCCGCAGCATTACAACTGTAGCCAAGAAAAAGTCAAAATTCGTGCAAATACGTAATATAAAACGTGCACTCGGGTGAAAAATTTCACTTTCATGGTCCATCAATGAAGTAGGAAATGGGTTATTTAAGATGCTAAAAGAGTAGAGTTGACGAGATACATATGTATTATAGAGTGTATTGTTTAGCATACATTCATTGTACAAAGTGAATGCATTCATTCGTCATATCATTTTAAATACACATGTTTCCTACATGCATTACGCGCTCACATTTTTGGTACTCGTGACTTTTGATTAAATCATGGACATCCTCATTATTATCATCTCCGCTCCCTCCTCCGCATCTTACATTACGTGTAGTTTGAAGAAAGTTTATTCTACTTTCAACTTCCCCTGGCCGATATGTTTTGCCTTTTATATTTTATAAAGGATACAAATTGACGAGCAGTGTACACGCAATAAACACCTACCCCATTTTTATTATCAGCGGTGGTGGAGGATGCTCTAGTTAAAAGTTGGAGAGATTGTACCGGAGATAAAAAAAAGTCACAATGTATTTTTGGTTTATTGCATGCTACTCAATGCAATACTGTTATTATTACATCAAAAAAGCAGAGCAAAGTGTCTTGTAAGTCCCCACAATTAATTTAGAGACTCTTAATTAATTTATTGACAGTAAATAATTTGATTATAGTTATTTATGTTGGATGTACTATGTCTTTTGGAGTAGGTGCGTGGAGATTGGCTATAGTCTTGAGCGTCATCATAACCATCACTATACTGTCTGAGCGGTTGGTCTCCTTTACTATATCTGCAAAAACACGAAAAGGAAAATTTATTGCTGCAATAAATATAAAATTCCCTGCATTCATGGTTCACTGAAAGCTTCTTCTGAAAGTTTGTTCATCTATTGTCAACAACATTTTTTATATCAAATTACCCATCATCTCCCCAGGAATCACCTCTACTACGATACGACGATGAGCTGAAAAAGTATAAAAAATTAACATCATTAACACAACAATCACAAGCCGACGTGCTTTCACCAAACGTAAACATTTGGTTGAGACGTTTTAATGCAATTAAATTTCCATAAAAATTGATTTATGGACAATAAAGTTGCATGTAATTAAGTGCGTACTGTAGCATTGTAGCTATGTATGCATTGTGTAGATGCATAATATGCTTACCTATAAGGTCTGAAGTTAGATTGTGGCCTGCTGTTGTAATAAAGAGGATCCCCTTCGGTTGCCGTTTCCCCTTGATCATCCCAGTAACCAGTATTGCTATTATTCCTATGGGAAGTGCGAGTGGACGATTGACCATGATTGCGATGGTTGGCAGGGTGAGGTGGGACGGTTGGTAGTTGCTTTCTATGACCTGTTGAGTATGGAGGCGGTTGATAGGGATCATGGGTACTCCCAACTGTTCTGTAGTCATCATCCTTCTCGTACGAGTTTTCCCTACTGGATGTTAACGATCTCTGTGGTGTTGTCAGTTGATTGGCTGCGGATAGGAACTGGGATGCGGATGAGTTTGGGTGCTGACCAACAGGATAATTGATGTCGGACGTGTAGTCGCTGTCTTCACTAACTCCGGCTATCATTTCATCACACAAAAAAAATGAAAGAAAACATCATCAGCAACATTCACTCATTAAGAGAAAAGAGATCATTGATTTAAAAGAAAAATCACATGTGTGTATTCTTTTGTGCGTCAAAACAAAACATATAGTACAGCAGAAAACTGGTAGTACCACACACTTTTTCTATACTCTTCTTTACACTTTTATCGTTCGTATTCGTTGTAAACAACTATTAAACCCTTGTAAACAGGGTAGATTTACATTGTTTTCACATGAAAGGCTCAAGCGCGAACGCATACAGGAGCCACACTAAAAAATACTTTTTTTCCTCCTGGCAGAAAAGTGATTGAATACATGCAAGTCTAAAGGAAATCCGAATAACAGCAAAAAGAAGCAGAAGGAAAAGGGAGTATATATAAATATATATGGAGAATGGACATGTATTTAAGAAAGAAAAGGAACAAAAGGGCACACGAGAAAGATAATTAATTGCATGTCAATGCGTGTCTTTGTAAACAACTATTAAACCCTTGTAAACAGGGTAGATTTACATTGTTTTCACATGAAAGGCTCAAGCGCGAACGCATACAGGAGCCTAAAAAATACTTTTTTCCTCCTAGCAGAAAAGTGATTGAATACACGCAAGTCTAAAGGAAATCCGAATAACAGCAAAAAGAAGCAGAAGGAAAAGGGAGTATATATAAATATATATGGAGAATGGAAATGTATATAAGAAAGAAAAGGAACAAAAGGGCACACGAGAAAGATAATTAATTGCATGTCAATGCGTGTCTGAAATTTCAAGTTTTGGTTGGTACATAGAACACATCCCATCCTTTCTAAATTATCCTTTCTATCCCTTTTATAACTTTCATCAAAGTAGTAGTCCTCAAGACAAAAGTCTCTCTGACTGTACAGCCAGCCCTCATAGCCCGTATACTAAAATGTCATCTTATATATTATTCCTATACGCAAAAACACAAAAGTGTCTGAATTAAATTATTATTATTATAGATACATATTTCCAAATTTTACCCAACCCAGTCATCATAAAACACGAGAAGGTTCTTTTGGGAACGTTTCATGTTTTTGCGCTTTTTAAATGCATTTTCCGTTCCAGCGCAATATATTACTACAGTAAAGGAAAATTTTAGAGAGAGAGAGTGGAGATAATAAAATCGTATCACGTAGAAAGCATTCATTTCTTTACTGTACTTAAAAATACCACCACACGCCACACACACACACACACACCGTCACCGAAAGCTTTGTTCTACGATTCCCTGTGCATTTTGCATGTACATAATATATAAGTACCTAAATACACATGTTTAATAAGTCAGAGTCATAATAATATAGAAATGGGGACCATAAAAAAAAGTTGTGTGAAAGAAAATTTCATTTCACAATCATCTTTCAAATGTGCCGCCATCGCATATACACCAGTAATTTCAAATAAGAAGGAAGGAGGGAAACAACCAAAGTACATTTTTTATCAGGAATGTTGAGTTTTTTTTTCCGTGAAAAGGGGGTATATACTAAAATGCATAATGCACATAGGTACACAACATTATATATATACACACACACACACACACCAACAGTTTACCTTATTTCTAGTGTACCTTTGCGAAGGATTTGTTCTTCGAACACTTCTTGTCATTTGTATCACTTGTGGCAAACGTGTTATTATTATGGTGGTCTCCGAATC
>JAHZNC010004795.1:0-42386 GCA_027744095.1 Zhuqinia jingwanae | reverse complement strand
TGATGGCACTATATATTTCTTCGACTACTCCATTCCCATAATCCCCATCTTAACATCTCTTTGTATCGATCATCGAACGACAATTGAAAATCCTCTTCTTTTGTAATAATTTTAATCAGTTTGGCTGAATCTGGGCCCCGTGGCTATACACTTTCTTAAGGAAATAGCTAGTGAAACAGTCTCATGATAATGCTGATCAAGTAAACCCATCCTGTGCAGTAACAGGACGCAAGAGAGAACAACCAGAATTGATTTATCAATGAAAAAGCTATTTCATGGAGATAATGACGACATTCAAGTTTAGAATGTCACGAGGGCACTATTCTGGTCTACTATATTTATTTGGATTGCGTAACAATTATATAGGTAACTATGGTCTCTATGGTTCATAAAAGAATTGCCATTACTTTAAAAAATAAATAAAGGTAAGTTGACTCTAAGGGTTATGTATCTATAAACAAAGATGAATAAGAAAACAGTTTAAAATTCAAAACTTCCGAATCATAGAGCACTCTACCTTAGATGAATCAAATGATACAGAGAGAATATTAGATGATCATTTATATACAGAAGTTATATGGCGACTTATACAGATGTATGTATGTATACAGTTAGTATGTGTATGTGAGCCAATCGACGAGTAATGCTGAAAAGTAGCTAAAGATATCTTTTTGCTGAACATTTTCTCCTTTTTGCCTTATTAAAATACAGGTAACACTTTAGTATGTTAAATCCTACGTCTATGTTGCATCAATATATATTTTCATATATTGTATGCATATCTACTAGAAAGTTGAAAGTGCCTTTGATCTTATTAAAACCTCCTCTAAAGTTGAAAGTGTATACAACACTCAATACACTTAAGCCAAGCGTAACGGTCCCAGAAGCCCAATATTGCGTTTATATTTACTTCAATATTTTCGTAGTTTAAAAAAAGCGAGAAAATAAAGGACATAATTTAAAAAGCCTACATAATCTCAGGTGACAAAATAATCCAATTTGTGGCTTTTGTAAAAGTTGGTAGCGTCACACAAACGTTGTCTGCTTATTTTAAAAAGCAAAAAAATATTCACGGGAGTAAACCAAATTGCAAATCTTATTTGCAAGCTACAAAAATAAACATCTCGTGTTGCAACTTGCAACGTCTCGTAAACAGCCAAAAAATCTCAAATGAAAAACGGCGACAAATAATAATATATTTTTTTGACGTTTTATCTTTGTACTTACTTTTGAGTGTTTTTTATTTTCTAGTAAGGACCGAGATGTTATATAATATGAGCGATGAGGCATGACGTTTTTGACAATACAAGCAAATAATTGCCCTTTTTCTCTGCAATCTAGTCAGAGAAGCAAACAAAAACGTGGCACTTATCACCATTAAGAGGCTTTCTGTTACTTGGTGTTTTTTATTCTTCTCGCCTTGAGTTGTAAGTGTTCCTTTTATCTTTTTTAAAAAGAAAAGTCCCCCTTTCAGCTTTTGTTTGAAGTAGCAGAAAAATAAGGACAGTTAATTTAACTCGTCGTCTTTTGCTAGGTTTTAAAAACGCAAGAAACAAGGAAGATATTAGAGGACATGGCTAAAAGTACCAAAAGTAAGATCTATCATCAAAGCGACGAAAGGAAAAAGGTACATATTTGAAATATTTTGCTCTATTTATGTATCATTCAGCCAGCAAAAAAATTTGACATGACATTTTACTTCATTGAACATTTATAATGGCCCAAGGATACGTTTTTGTCATCATTTTTGTTCTGTTTCAGACCGACCGACACCAAGCGTTATAGTTATATAAGAAAAAAAATTATATGACACTTCATGTTTCCCACATTTCAATTTCAAGATGTTCCAATTTCAAATTTGTAGTTTGTATCATTACAAGTCACATTGAATATTAACATGCTTACATGACAACCAAACATGTTTCCCGGTATTATTACTAAACTTTTCTAATATAAAGTTACTACGCATAAAAGAGTAACGTTGGTAACATACACTACACATCGTGCTTGTTGGTAGGTATGACATGTTGCATAAAATTTTTACACAAGTTTCTTGCATGAACAACTACAAAAACACAAGTAAATACATTAATATAAGTAAAGATATTTGGTTGGTATGGGGGTACATTCAACATTAGGTCGTTTGTTGTCTCCACACATAGGTAGGATTTATCGACTTCGTAACACTGCACTGCACTGTGTAACCAATTTTTAAGTTCAAATGTTAAACCCAAGAGTGCCAATGCCAATACCAAACAAATAAAAGATATGCCAATATCCAAGAATTGGAAATTTTTAAAACACATAAAAGCTCAGTTCATTCAACAAAAGGGGGTCTCTACTTCGAATTTACAATTTACCTGTTCTAAGACATGATAAAGTACAATTACCTACCTACATTTCAATTCGTCATTGTAGTCTCAAGAGGCCCATTGCTATTTGTTCATTTTAACAATTTGAATTATATTTTTGGTCTCTCCCTACAAAACAAAAGGATAACCTTTTACCTTTTACCGTTTAAATATCTGTACTCAAATCCTTTTCATAAATAGTTGCAAAACAAGTTAAAGCTCTTTAGTTTTTCGTTGTTTTCAATACATACATCCGTCCAGCTCACTGCTGAACGTTTTTACTATCAAATAAATATAATCATTTTGTCCTTGATGTAATGGGCAACATGGGCATCCAGGTAAGCAGCAAAAACAAAAATCATCAAAAATGTACGTTGGCATTTTTCTGCAAAGCTAGGATGCTCCATTTCATTGATCTGTGTTTCCACTGCTGAGATTTGGTTATGGTCATCACTGGTTGAGTGCTTGTTCAGAATAAACAGCAAGGAATTAGTTACGTAAGCTTTAGTTGCATAACAGGGTGTTACCGTCAGACCATCTCATCGGATATTGCATTTCACTCCGCATTCATTGAGTTGGTTTCTAGCTGATTGTGAGTGGAATGTAGTCAAAGTGTTTATAAAGTACTTCAGCACATTTTTGTACCTTGTTTATCTACCTATTTTTGGTTCACTAACCTAAACATTTTGCCGCGGGTTTCCCACTCCACTGGTTAAAGACTTAAAAGTAGGAAACTCATTAAACCCTTTGGAATTGCTTTCACTGGGACAATGTTTATCTACCGCCGTTTATCTCTACTGCGTACACTGTTGTGTATTTTTTTGTCTCGGTGAAAAAATTCAAAGCAAAGTTCTGATCAAAAACTAATGTTTGCTTATTACCACCAGCAATGTAATTTTGTTTGCCAATTTTATACTGTTATTATATTAGACGTGGCAGGATACACTCGATTACATGGGATTCGAAACCTTGAATTTACGTATATTACTTTCACTTCATGACTTTCACTTACTTCAGAAAACAAATATCATCATCCACCGTGCTCCAAATTTTTCAATGTTGGACGGAACAACCTATAAATTTGTGCCTTTAGACATTTACATACCTCTGCGTGCACAGAACAGAAGATTTCATTCACCGTTCAATTTTTTTTCTTTGGAATTTCCAAATTTTGATGCTAATCGAAATTTTTCATGTTATCCCTTTGATGGCGACTCTAAAAGCATTTCATTCAATAACCGTTATTGCGTTATTGAATAACGCATATTTCAATGTATTATTGCGGCTTATTTAAATTTCGGATCAGTAAATAATTTCAACTCGATATTTGTTTAATATCTTCCCCAGGAGTACAGCTTACAGATTCGATGAAGAAGCAAAATCAGTAATCTTGTTGTGCAAGGTATGCTCACTGCAATGACGTCGAGGTATGCAGAAATATACCTACATACCTTATGTACTATATTAAATCCTTTGTAAATACAACCAAACAAAGGAGGCTGTTTGTGATGTTAAATAAGATGCGGGAAGTTTGTACGTAAACAAAAACTAAGTTTCTGTCTGCATCTGAATGAAGGAAGTTTAATGTTGGGAGGCTTTTGCCCTAATCCCACTGGAGTACCGAGTTCTTTTGCGTTAGCACGTGCGGGAAATACCACAGCAAAAAATGCATAAATCCACTTGAATCTAAAGAAGACAAAGGAGGCACAGACTACTCATATGGGATTTGCCTCAACTTCTATTTTTTGATGTAATTGCAATTCATATGCACACTCATATACAACCCATAAAATATTCGTTTTACGATTCGTTTCTGAACAGTGAAGAAGAGGTCTAAAAACGCGTCGAATGACGTCTTCAAAAATAACCCTCTTTTCTCGGGCCTTGCTACGGAAACGTGAAAAGGAACACTAAATCCTGCATTCGTCTTTAGACCGGTGGATTTGTCCCTTCCCCTTTAAGTAATCCACCAACCCAAATTTCCCGTCTTCCGCTCTTCGTCTACATATTATTACAGACGCATCAATCAGTGAGCAGAATAGAAGCACACAGATGAATAGTAATAAGTGGAGGATTTTTATTGTGAGTATTTCATTTATCTGAATAATATGTGGAGAGCTGATGGGAAATACTAAATACTCTACAGAATTCTCATAGCGGAACCTCTCAATGTTGCGTAAATTAGACTTGCTTTCTTGTAGTTTCAAAGGAACTTTATATGTTTGGATTAACATCAAGATTTTTGAGTTGAAATACTTTCTTCATATTTTGAAAGAGTACTCTACTATACATACCTATATTGCACTCATACACTCACTACACATGTAAAAGTAAAAATATAATTCATTGCAAGCAATGAAACTCAAATTATCAACAAAAAAACAATGCTGTACTAAAATCGTGGAGATTCGTGTGAAAACAGAAAATGTGCACGTAGACAGGTTTTGAAAATTGTTTGGTCGTAGATTCAAGTCCATAATTTCTAACCTTATAAAGTAACAGTTTAATATCCAAGTCTCGTCCCTGTACTTTTATATGGTCTCCTCTATAGCTCTATTCTTCAAGCATCCCAAGCTCATACAATTGTTGTAGTTACATACCACTGGTGTCTGTCTGTCTGCCTTCAGTACGGAAGGCTGCAGCTACGTGACGTAATCCCTTTCACCACTAGTACGGTATATCGTGAACCTGACAACCGTTGACATTTCAATCTCGCATTACACCACAGATATATGTACATATACACCTTGCTTAAACACATACCCTACGTATTGTTTTTTGAACTACGTGTCACCTTATGAAAAGAAAGCTGGAAAAGACATCACGACCTGTTTCGTAGAATTGACCGTCATATTTTCCCATCAAATCAATTATGAACGTGCGTGCTACTGGCATGAGAAGTAATCTAACGAGAATTTATTGGCATTCTATTGACTCTCAAGGCCAACTAAAGTAAATAGCACAAACAGAAAGTCTTTACATGGAAACTTATTGTGAGAGTTGCAAAGTCACTAAATCATCGTGAAAAACATCGTTACATTTAAAAGTAAATATATAATTGATTTTAAACGCCCATTCTGATTATATATTTCGATTAAAATTAGTTTTTTTTAAACACACAAAGAAAAATTTATCCATTTCTCATTGAATGTTCGTTCATCCAAGCAAAAAATATACCAAAAACTAGAAGGCAAAATTTGAAAAAATACTACAAATAATGCGGTGGTTGAAAATGGAGAAATGTTTCTTTTAACATGGTTGAATAATTTCACATTGCCCCTTTAATATATAATGACAAGATAAAAAAAAGGTTTATATATTATTCCATTCCATTAGAATCGAAGTGGTGTCTTTCGTAAATGTATGCCGCCACACACACACGTCAAATAATATTCAATTTATCATGACATGATCATCATCATAAAACTATGAGAAATAATAAGTAATATTATTAATTCATGACTACGCTATACACTATGGAAGTCGAGAGCGAAAGTGACATATAACATGACATGCCAGAAAATGAGTGCAGGCAACCATAAACTTTTTGGGAAATAAATGATTTCTATTTATCTCCTCACAACACACAGACTAGCTAAATAAACGGGGAACCCATTTCCTTTCTTGTCGACTTTAATGGGATACAATACTAAATTCACACAAAGCATATATTTGCATATTATTATACAAAGGTGAAAGCATAATCATGTCATGTCACAGAATATAACATTCTAATATTAAAGTGTTCAGGGATACCTTTGATCTTGTTTGTTACAAAAAAGATGAAAAGTGAATTGGTTTTCATCATCAAATACATAATAATATGCCATGGTCATGAGTATACCAATACATACATCAAAATTTGTGAAGATAATAATAATTATAACTTTGAATGCTCAGCAAGAACATAAGGCACCAAGTTTTCCTTACAGTATAAGGATATCAAACTATGTATATATATATTACCATTAAACGTAGCCATATGTTATCATCTTTTATTCCGACCACGAATGAGCCAAGTGATTAGGATCTTGTCAGATTACATTTTCCCTGGAATATTTCTTTTTCTTTTTGTGCCATCATTCATCATCATCACGATCCATCACGCTAACACGTTACTGACGCAAGTGAGAGCCCCAAGATACTGCACATGTATAGACTTGTTAAACAAAATAGTTTGGTAGAATATAAACAAACACTAAAATAGTTCTAGACAGCTTGGAGCATCTTCTTTAATCATTATTGCAGGCTTCAATGTATATAAATTCAGGCAACCCAACTTTCTATAAAATAAACACGATATCTCTTTCAAACACTCTCTGGACGGGGCTACAGTAAACACGCCAGAGATTTGGTTACCTAATTTATATGTAGGGACATATACATTAGTACCACACACTCATCATTAGCAATCACCACGGTTCGTGGTTATTTTGGAAGAAATGATTGCAAGAGTCTTATATTATGTTGATTGACTCACTTTTACACAAGTGAGTAGCTCGGTTTTACACATTTCGCAATGGTTTCCCAAGATAAATTTAATTTGCTAATTAAGCTGGCAAATCTATTTGACAGATTTAATTAACAACTCCGTATATCAAATAATATTATTGGCTCACTGAGCTCCGAGCTGTTGTTCATTATCCTAATGTGTATTTATGTCATTTACATGTGCTTTTACATTTAAATCGTTGCTGCTTGAGGCCGACATAACAAGGAAAATCCTTATACGACTTAACAAGTTTCTTTTGAGAACAGATCAATTACACTTGGAACGTCAGGCAATTAATTTAAGTAATAAACCGTGCTTCAAGTTGGCTAGATGTAGTGGATTATTATTACGTTTTCCCATGAGATTTATATAAAGTTCTCGGAAAATCTAATTTCGCCAAATCTAATTGACATTTTGACAAATAAAAAAGAATGAGCATGCAATGCTATATACAAACATACCTTTTATGTGTTATGTTGATGAAGCATTGAAACAATGAATGTGTCTTAGTGGTTTCGGCTGCTATATTGCTTGCTGTAAATAAATTAAATTTTAACCACACACAAAAAATTGTATATATATGCGTCTACCTTCTAAATACATTTATCTATGCAATAATGCAATACCAGTTTTTCTTCATAACTTCCTTGCATGAATATTAAAATTGACTACGAATCACAACCGAGTCGACCTTATTGAAAAGCCTATATGTATTAGTTATTACATTACTTACATTATTAACGTTCTTAAAATATATTTAAAAGTACAAAGGAAAGCTAACATAGGTATATCATATAGAATACATACAAGTAATGTAAGTTACATCTAGTAGTTTTCTGCATAAACTTTTTTTGTGTAATGCGAAAGTTCACAGCATCAGTTCTCGTAGAAAATCCTAGTAAAATAATCCTAGTCGAAAAAAATAAGCATGGGAGAAATGGATTAATTCTTTTAACCCTCTTTTCCTGAGAAAAGTACTTCTATTCGATATTTTAATACTTAAGCACGAGGATACTACTAAAATATATCATACGATTAAAGACAAGCTCACGGTTACTGCTAATTAAAAAGTTTATACATTATGTTACTTTCAAAGATTGCAAAATGGTGCAAAAACTCATTGAGTTATTTTTATTTTCATAAATATGAATCTGGCCTGGGAACAATGTGAAGACGATTTTTTTTGTTCAGAGAATACAAAAGGATCTTTGTTTCGAAAACAAGTGGGTCTGATAGTATTAGGAAGAATTTTCCGAGAAAGTCTTATAATTTATAATAGTACTTTTGCTCCCATGCTATAATATTCCACTCATGTTTTTATCCTATCGGTTATCTGTATATACTTGAGAGGATTATGTCAATCCTTTTACAAAGCTACTTGACTTATCAAAAGTAAAAGAATGCACCTATACCTATAGGATCTACTAATATATTTTGTAGGTATATATCCGTAACAAGAGCGTGCGTGGTATTACGTGTAAACTTGAAAGCCTACTTAAAAATTCTGACCATGCATCCATCTAATTTATCGACTTTCTTTGCTTTCTCCAAGATCCTTTCCCTATACTCTTTTATCAAATAAAGCATTTTACGTCTTACGAGACTCATTTTTTCATTTTGCTACATCTTAAAAAATACTCGGATACATAATATCTATACTTAAAAGACTGCTGATGTGCATTCACATCACACACGCATCACAAAATAGATCTTTTATATCAATAAAATTCAAAGAAGCCGTGCCTAATGACTAATGAACTTTTCATGTCTGCATTGTTAAAAAAAAAATTATGCACAACTTTTTTCTAGTGAACAGAGCAGAAAAGATTTGGATTCGATGTCATCAAGTTTAGGCGAAACTTTATTTTCTACCTTGGATCCTTATATGCTATATACTATACACTACTCTAATTTATGATGTCAATGATTACAAAAGCCAAAAATGACTATAATTTCTACTTGGAGTCTTAGTCCTTTTAGTTCTTCGTTTGTAAATGGCATACTTAATATGCATTATATTACCATTCTTCTCTTTGAATTTAAATAGCAAGAATGGAAAGATGATCAAAACTTTTTGTGAAATGTGACATGAAAATATTTCGCTGTAAATGTAAGATCCCTTTTAAGTGCATACCAAACTTTTTTTTTGTGTTTATATACCTACCACCTCTTTGTTTTTTTTGAGTGTATTCAAATATTCATTCAATTTACAACGTTTCTAATATTTATTTTTATCATTCATTTTAAAAAGTATGGTACTGCTGCCATGATGATGTAGACGAATCCTTATAAAATTATTCATTTGTTAAAGTGCTACCCGCAGCAGCACTTGCTTACCTTTTTCGTGGTAGAATTTTATTTGAAATGCTGTATTTAAAGTGTGCAATAACAACATTAATGCTTAGATGTTCTTTCTTGTTTTTCTTCTCTGTAAACAAAAGCCATCTCATCGTTGCTGCCACTGGTTCCATAAACGAATTAGTTGTGAAATACGTAACACGTCAAAAAAGAGTAGTCAACCGCTTTGTTTCCTGTTTACAAAAGTGAAAGGATAGACAAGAAGAGACATAGATATACTGTATATGCTTCTATTTAGTTCCTGGTAGTAATTTGGTAAAAAGGTCTAGCTACCCGTTATTCCACAAACAAAAATTACATATAATATTCATACCCTCCTTCTCACATCTCCCTTACTCTCTCTGGTGGATGTTTACTGGTAAACATTACACTAAACTATGGCTTTAATGTATCTCATCTACAATTATATTACCTTCGTTTATGTAGTCGATCCAATCCTTTACATGAAAAGCACACGCTTTTTACTAAATTAAAGACTAAATGTAATTTACTTACATGTGTATAGGTATTAGATGTTGCACAGGTATGTACATATGAAACTGAACACTTACCATAATAATATGCCAAATTGAAGCCTTTGACATAAAAGATTGTTTGTGTGTGTACTCGAGTGCGTTTTCGTTACTACGAAATGGGTTTTTTGACTTGTCACAAGCGGCGCCAACCACAACAGTTTCCAATCCATACCGTTTCATCTTCATCTACTCAACTATGTAGGTGTTTACCTAAACAAACTATATAACGACTCGCTGCTTTGTTGTGTTCACACAGTTCAGCAGCAGAAGCATTTTTGCTTTCCACTAGTCGATTCTTCTCTCTCTTGTACAAAACAAATAAACTTGTGCAAGCGAATGTATACAAGTACATATACGAGATGTTATTATATTATCTTATGAAACCTTATAGTGTGCTGATTTTTTTTCTCATTTCCTTTCATGTGGAAAACCTTGGAATTTTTTATTTCCAAAATGGTATATACATAAAACATAAATTTGGGGACAGACTAAAAACCAGTCAATCATTAACAGCAAATTATTATTCTTCCCAATACATATGTGTCCCCGTTTTCTAGTTTGCTAACTTTGCTCACAAACTATGCACTGAAAGTTTGTCAATATATTGTGTTATTATTATAGGATTCACAATATATGGTTGTGTATTATCAAAATAAATTTTGCTCTTTATTTAGCATGAGAAATAAACAAATATCCGTTAGCCACACGTATATTAATCTGTAACTCAGTTATAAATTCTTAACTTAATCAACTGAATCCATTACTATTCTTGGTTCTACTAATAATGTGTCTGTAAATAATCTTTAAATATTTAACTAAGGTCTTAGTTTGTTACGCTCACAGAAAGTAACGTCCCTGTCGGAAAATAACAGACCATAGTAATTTTTTACGTCAACAGTTTTTAAACATTTCTGGAATTCCCTATTTATTCATACAAATTCTGACAACAAGAACAGCGATGATGACTCGTTTCCTTCTTCAAAATTTATTATGATATTTTCACTGAAAATTGTATAAACTTTCTCCTTCCGTGGAGTGAACAACTAACAACTTCGGTATTTTTCTGACGTTCCAAATTGTGTGCTTACTAGGAAGTGGACTGAATTATCAAGACATTTTATAGCAACATTGCAAGTGTGGAGTTCAAGTTTCAATTCACCCCAAATGACATTTTGTCTGTGTGCAATTGATGCTTGACTACTTGATTTTCTTGCTTTTATTTTTAAGAGACTGGGGATAGCTTAGAGTTTCAGGATTTTGCTTTTGTGTCTGTCGTCAATACTTTTTGCTCTGAAAAATCATGCATTTTTGTATGTATTTCCGTACTGAGTGTAATAATGCATATTTATTACAGTTGATGAGAGCATAGCTCCATTGTTATCAATTATCCCAGTATAAACTAAGTTTATTAAACTTTATTATACCTGTCAAACTTACTTCTACTGGCAAGTACAAACTTTCAACAACGTTTACAACAGCATAGCTTTGTGTAGACGAATTTATCTTATTCTGATCCAATATATCATCCCAGCTATTTAAACTCTCATTCCGAACATCACAAGTCTTTTTAAGCGCACATTTGTACCTCTGTTTTATCCGTATTGAGATTAAGCCATCGTTCTTCTTGCATTGACATTTTGCCAGAGATTCAAGGCGGTACAACCAAACTTTACCATATTGTGATTACTTATTGGCTTGATTCCGTCTACAAACTTTTGCAATCAATTATCGAATTGTCTCAAGCTCCAAAACTGTGCAAAGTACAAACTGCATCTATATTGTTTCCCATGCTCTCTAAAATTATTCGTGATTCTCAATTGTCCTCCCTCCATGCATTCAACCAGAGCTTACACCAATTCCAAATTACAATGCTCAATTACATTATAGTTTTTTTTATGCGGATGATCTATGACAACATGTATATCTGATATTATGATGTCTACCAAAAATTGTGTGAGAGTTGCAGTTTAGCAGTTGATTTATGTCAGGACTGAAAACATTTCTCAACGAGAGCAAACATTCGACGAGCTATCTTAACTTGAAGATCAATGCAAATTATGCAAAGGAGCTATGTATGATTGTACAACTGTAATTTCCAAGCAATGATGATTCCTTGTCATCCACACGGCCATACATAAACTCACCAAATGAAGACGAAGGGATTAGGAAATACAAAGCTTAGATGTACACTGTGAACATGCCATTTTTTAAATTGATTTTTTATGTAATTTTCACATCACTCATGTATTTCAGAGAGGTCTAGGGGAGGAGTCAACTTTTCAAAAAAGTAAAATTGAGAGTACCAGTTTGCTATATGAAATATTAATGGTGTCCATGGAAACTAACTGATAAATTAGACACTTTTTATGCATTGGTTTGACTTTTGTTTCATGACCGAATTATATTTCCCCCCGAATTATATGTACAAAGTTACATGAAAATGAAATGATAGTAAAGTTTTTTCAGCAGGAAAAGTATAAGCAAAGCATCAAAGATGATTTCCAAACGACGTATGTATGTCCGATAAATTGACCACTGTACTATTTGCTTGCTCAACCAACCCAGAAGAGGAAGCATTGTCACATTTATTCCATTTCTTGTAGCGCCGCGTGGCTGTTTTCATAACACGAATCTATGTAAGAAAAGTCAAGTCAGCGTGAAAGTGAAATGTATTTATATACAGAGAAGAATGCTTCAGGGAAGCATATTTTTTGCACAATGTTTTTGTTGGCTGGTGGTGCGTGACTATTGTAAATTATTCCGCAAAGCCGCTCTGCTGTCAGAGTAGAACCACAGGCAACATTTTACTTTTTTTTCTTGTCTTGCTTCCCTAAAAAAGGAACGCCCAACTGGAAAGTAAACAAGTGGGAATTGGCAAAAACCGATGATGCTGCTGAATGCAGCTGCACTGAAAATAACGATGCGTAAGGTACACATGTTCAAAAAAAATTACACACACTAGTACAACAACAAACAAAATGGGTTAAAAAGTCAAAGACCACATGATCATCCATGGAGCAGAAGAGCCAAGGAAAAAAATACAACTGCCAAAAATAAAAATGAAGGGATATATCTCTTGGGAAAATAGAAAATAAAACAAACACTTAGTTGTGGATTATGTGGAAATGTGAATTTCTTGCTTGGTGAAGTAGACGAGAAGAGAAAAAAGCAGAAGGAACAGCACAAAGCAAAAAAAAATGAAAACGGCGAAAGAAAAACTTTGCCGCAAAATGCCCTTAAGTAAACAAAGATGATCATTGATCATATAGAAAAGAACAAAAACATACAACTTCTTATACAAAAGAGTGAAACTCAACTTGTATCACGCATGACATAAGACTTTTGTTTTTAGTACCCTTTGATCCACCCACGCATTCGTAGGTGTATGAATTTTTTTTTAAATGTAAGCTGACAGAATTACATAAAAAAGGCAGAGGGAAGTTGAAAATTAATAAGTGAAACATCAATATCTTAACCATTTGACACTTTTTATTAATCACCTTTTTTATCTACATAGACCGAAGTACAAACTTTGACAAAATTAGGCATGCATTCTGAGCTGTTTTATAAAAACTTCGTATTTGATATTGTACCATATATTTTTTTAATTTCTCATGCCCATGATCCTCATGCTGTTCTTGTCGTTACTTTTTTGTATCTTTAGTCTGTGAAATCTGGCCCACGGTTTTTATCAACTTTACAACAGGGTTCAAATCACGCTGTAAATAAATTTTTAAACATATCAAATAAAAATATCACCACATTCTTCATCACAAACATTCCCGAAATGGTACATCGTGCCATCTCGACCGTATCCCATACTTGGTGTCAGTTTAGTTTTTGGCATCAATGTGGTCTACACAATTTTTCTTTGATGCCAAAATACCAAAGATAGCATGTAGCCTTGAACCATCTGTGATACTTTTCGAAAATTTGACGAGCCCAATGAACATTAACATGTTCTTTGGGTATGCCCGCCTTTCTTCACATCTATACTGTTCAATTTTGTTGTATTCTCTTCATCTTGTCAAGTTTGTCCTGTACAGCTTCCAGGAACAGAATAACGTCATCCCTACTCGCCTGTTCAGGGATAAAATCAATGGAAAAATGCCAATTTTATAATTATCTGATAACCAAGTTAAAATTATACACTTTTAATTTGTGAGCACATATTGTTTTATTATCAATGTCGTACCATTATCTGACCATCCTCAATCATTTCCGCAACACCTTGGACGAAACCTTTTTCATCTCCTGTGTCAAAAATATATTCTGCTATTTGGGCGGGAGTATACTCTCTGTCAAATTTAAGTAAAAGTGGAATATCGGACGACTCCAATGCACGATAGGTCCTCTCATTTTCTAAATATATCACAAAATACCAAACAGATCACTTTACAATTGGTGCAACATTTATGGCACACACATTTTCTATCTTGGCACAAATAATATATGCATAAAAATTTACCAGGGGAAACTGAGCTTGGTGAATTTTGGGTGAGTACTTGACTGGTTTCACTTGTTTTTTCTTGTAAACTTTTATGTATGGAATCTTCCAATTGAACATGTGGTACCACAAATGAATCCTGAGTTGACGACACTGCTGGTGACAAATACAGACTTTTCTCCAACTGACTCTCTTTCATAGGAACACGCGAACTTGATGGTGCACTGGTAGCATCTTCGCGAAATACATGTTGTGTCTGATTTTTATTGCCATTATTTTGATTAACTGTTGTTGTTGTTGTTGTTGGTATTGAAGTTTCAGTAGTAGATTTATGAGGAATATTGTACTGATGATGATCCTTATCCTGGATAATACTTTGTAGTGGGGTAATGGGAGATAGGGCAGTAGCAATAACACTTCCACCACCCGCTAAGATTGACAGTGGGTCCGAAAGTGACACCAACGAAAATACAAACAAGAGAAACATGTTTGCTTTTAACAATGCAAGTTGGCCACTTATCCTTAATTTACAGCTTACTGCTCAATGTAAACTTTATTTTAAAACGACACATTTGCTTTCCACTCAAAACACACAATCTCGGTTATTTTCTCCACAAGTCATTGTAGTACCTATTTAGCAGGACGTGTGCTTCATCCAAAGAACAGAATACCACTGACTATCTTGGGCAGAGATACTCGGAATTATATTTGCCAAAACTGCTCCACTCCACATGCACACAATATAACACTACTACTGTTGCTTTGGGGGAGAATAAAAGCATAGCCAATTTTTTTTCTCATTGAGAGCCCATAATAGGAAAAGGATCAACCTTTCTTTCTTTTATTTTTAGCTTTCTCTTTCTAATATGAGTGGCTCATGCGATACAAACATAGTATATCTACTGAGCTGAGCTACTAACGACGACTACCTAATTAAATGAACAGGTTGTTACTTAATTCAACCTGAATATGCTTCCTTGCTTACTGGGCAAATAAGATTGCTCTTAACATTTAATATTTCACAGAACAAGCCTACCGGGCGACTATTTATAGTGCCAAGATACATGGTGCATCATTTTGATGCAAAGGAACCAGTGAAAACTCATTTTAGTCCTTAATCTTCCTCTTCCTTTTCTGTCTTTTTTTCCTCACACAATCAAAAAAAGATGAACAACAAAATTTCTGCCAAGATATGAGCAGTTTGCATGCAAAAGCCTGCTCAGGCATACATTTCATTTTCCGAGCTCTTTTCATTATATGTTTTTCTCGACTTTGCCTTTGAAGAAAATAATAATAAAATCTTGTTAGTGCAACGTTGTAAACAAGTACAAAAAATTGAGCGATGAGAAAATCAGTAGCTCTTAAAATCGCAAACATTTTACCAGAATAATAGTTATGTACTTTATGTATGCGAAAATACAGAGGTGACCAGTTCAAATGCTCAAAAGTAGACGGAGTTCGGATTGGGAGTAAGTTTTGGTAAGGCAAGAGGTAATGTCGGCGCTACTTTATCTTATACTTTTTTTGCGTAATGCATTGTCAAAGATGCTCCTCTGCATTTTACTTTTCACATCGTAATTGTTGTGTTCCCTATCATATTTTCAGCCATGAAAGTCTTTAGAATTTCAATTACTACGAGGAATTTTATGAAATAAGCTCTTGCTGCTGTTGCAGCTATTAGGAGGGAAAATGAAATTCTACTCCAATTTTATTACAGCAGACACAAAGCGTGGCGGAATGCGAAAGGGAAGTTTAAGGTTTTTTTTAGAGTTCTTGCAGTATAAAGGTGTATATTTCTTAATTAAAGATGTTGACATGCATCCCCCGAGTCATCGTATTATTTAAGCAGCAAAATACAGATGCCAACGACGCAGTATAATAATACTTAAGTTCACACGTATGATATAGCCTGGAGTTCTCCATATATATTAGCGCGAGTAGAATTTGTAATTTCAAGTGAAATATGATGTGAAAGCTCTTATATTTCTGATTTCTGTGTGATTTCAAGAATGTTTGGAACAATTCCTCGTCGTAAAAATTCGTAAATATTAATTATATTTTTTACAGGTTTTAAATATAAAGTAAAGGTGCACATACGATCGAATATTCAAATTAATAATGTCTCATTTTGGTTAAAACATGCGTTTGCGAGTCACAAATAGGCCAAACAAATATTCGTGTTTGCACCTTGGTTTTAAGGAGTAAAAACAAAAGTGAAGGGTTCCCTTGATTCTTGTTATATGTTTAATGTAGTAATAAATAATATTTATAGCTATATACGGGCTTTGATGGATTGATAGTCATATAAAATTGTCATGTGTTTTTCCCTTCCCATTCCCTTCCTGTCATTATGACTACTAGATACAGGCGTTGGTATCAGGTATGTTGAAATTTTCACTTTCAGATAAGAATCATTGCATTTTTATTTTTATTATCTACCCCATAAGAATTTTCTCCGGAATATCGTTGGGATTTCATCATAAATTGTATCTCTGCATTCTATATGTAGGAGCTTCCTAATTTGCACCAGTTTGTTTAAATTTTCTGTAACATTGTGGCGTGACATATTATACACATGCATAGCTTTGATTACTTGTTTGATAGGAAATTCGCCACAAAAGGGACAATTTTCGACAAGGCAATAAAATAGTGTCCCGTCGTAAAATAAAATCCGTCGTAATTTCCTAGTGTGCATTTATTAGCTACATAAGCATACCCTACGTATTGGTATTATAGGTAAACGTGGGGTGGGACCAACTTTGTAGACATTTACGGGTAAAATATCGTAAGTAGCGCAAGACGCAGGGATAGTTTTATTTGGTCACGTTTTAGTTCCTCAAATGACCACATTGTTGCCAATTTCTGGACCTAGTATTACACGTTCTAAACTAAACTGTTTAAGAACTGGTTGCATTTAAAGTGACTCGATTTACGTAAGCAGCAAAGTAATCGTGAAAAATGTATCATTACTACGCTTGTGGTTATGTAATACGTATTACGTATGCAATTTACAGACACATGTTTGTCCAACCATAAAAGGTTCCAGATTACAAACGACAGGATCAATATAAATGAGATGGCTTATTGCAAATTGTGTTGTGCAACAAGAGTGACAACAATCACGTTAATCCGTATTTGTGTAAATGACTTGTGTGTGTGTAGTATACTTTAATGCGAAGAAAGTTTGGCAATTTTTGACAACATCCTAATCCTGAAACAAGTTTCAAAAGATTTTAATTGCCACACAAAGCAGCCAACGTAACAACTTCTTAATAGCCGTCTAAGTTTAAGTAGTTCGACGTGTTTGCAAGACGCAATTTTTCTAGTAACATGATTTTGTGGTCGCGGGTTGATGTTTCTTCCTACTAGTTGATGTCCTCATATGTGGTCAAAAAATATACATATGTGAAGTTGATATTTTACCACGAAATTTAAGTTTCTGGAAAGTAAAGTAAATTACATAAATTTTAGGGATGTGCATGTATTCTGGAAATGACAAGTTTTTAAATCTATAATAAAAATTAGGCTCAAAGTTTACCTTTGCTTTACAATATCAAATAAAATAAATTTCATAATATAGTTCACCCTTGTCACAATTTTTTATTTGTTCAGTCAGAAAAAAACGTATTCAAGTCGAAATAACAGCAGCATCATCATCATTCTAAAAACTTTTTGTCATCTCGTCAAAATATAGTATGTATGTTATATAATATTGTACATGCCTTGACAGTTTCCATATCACTTTTTACAAAATTGCAACTAAAAAATGAAATATCTGCTTCGTTGGATGGCAATTCCAGATTGAATTTAAATTCTATCAGTAACACTTGTACAACACTCTCCATCTGGTTACAATTCCATTTTGACTCACCGTAGTAGTATGGCAACTTGGTAAAGAGTTTTTCTTTCTGAAGCAGATTTGCTCTTCTACGGAATCCCCCCAAGTGTCTCACAATATAGTAGTTTCTTTTTCATCATAATAATTCCATTTCATCTTTTTTCTGCTATGTTCTTGCAATAATATTCTAACGATTGGGATGATTTAAATCGTACAAACGATAATATGTAGGTATATGTATATAAAGCTCGCAATTTTATGAGAAAATATAGAAAACTCAACTTTTCTCTGCTGCCCAAAAAAAGAGAGAGAAAACTTCGAACACTTTTGTGTTTCGGAATGCAATATATTCCGTTTAACTATTTCCTTGTAACAAAAATAATACCGATTGGAAAAGATACCCTTCAGAAAAGTTGCGACTCGAGATGTGAGAATTTTTATCATAAAAAAGAATTCTGGATGCATTTTCTCAATTAATAAATTACATATTATATTGGTAACTGATTTTATTGTATTACTAAGTCGCCGGGCGTGATTGAAGGGCTTGATATTGATATTATTCAAGTGTTCATTGTATCAACCATTAATGAAAGACTTGAAAGTATGGTTCATGCGATCGCTTTATAGTTAGGTTCGTCCGTCCTTATAGTACCAAAATAAATCTCGAAATAAACTAAATGAAATTTTGGAATTCTGTTCCGGGTATTCGAATCTACGTCATTAGGATATATGAAATCACTACACAGGTACCCACATACCACTCCCGTTTCCCCCGGTGAAACAACCCCAGTGTTAAAAATGCGAATTTCGAGCTACAATTATGTATGGGTATCTTTGTCCGTAGATTAAGAATTTAGCATCTCATGGAACCCACTCCTAGATGGATTTGCAAATAGATTCTGAGGCAGGTTCGAAAGTGTATCTAGAGGTGGGGAAATCCGTTCGTCTACTATTTTATTACGTTACAACTTTCTAGTTCAAATTTTGAATGAATTCAGTTGAAATAGACAAACGTTACAAAAGTTGCATCCTTACCACTGCTTACACATTTTACTTGGTACTTTTCCACTTTCATTCATCTCTTTCCTCTACTACATATGGGAAATAATGCCCTGGGAGCAGGCACACTCGTAAGAATGTATTTAATTGCTACATATAGAAAACATAAATTACTTGTTTTTACAACACAGTATTTTAATTGTAGTGGTAAATTACCACTGGTAATCCCTTTGGCAAATACTTTTTCATGCTATTAGTGAATGCAATCGTATTTCGCAAAAAAATCGACAAATAGTAAACCAACCTCGGAACTGAACAAATAATCAACTTGTATTCATAAGTTTGTTTTGTGTGTAGTGTGTGTAGTACCTGTACAGCTTTGCTCTGGTAATTCGTTTGTTTTTCATTTGACCTTATTCCTATTGCGTATTTTTGGACCCTGGAGAAATGAGGTGAAGGAAAGAATACACAATGATTAACAATCTATTTTCTATCTATCTGCTTGATGTGGGAATTGGGAGTTGATTTCGCAGGGAAGAAATATAAAATGTACGTAAATAGTAGTATACCTAAGAGATACGATTGTGTATTATGAAAAGATTTCGAAAGATAATACAACAGGGAATCCTGTAACAACTTCGAGGAATTGAGAACGTTCCGTGACATAAGTTTGTAATTTTCTCGAGAAATGTCAGTAGGTAACTCCAATAATAATCGTAAATCGCATGCATAATTGAAGCACATTCACATTTTTTCTTGATTTACATTTGAATTGTGCGAGAAGCGTATGAAAGAATATTAAAAAGTACTCCATATCTAAAATACAAACTGTCAACAACGGTTTTTAGCGGGACTAAATGTTCAAATTGATTAGGTCCTGGAGGCTATTAAATGCAAGGCCAAAAACAGATTCACCGTAATCAACGTTTAATCAGGTTGTATTATTAATAACTGTAATTCCAGCCCCGTATTTTGTAACACCTTTGTAATTTTTTTCATATGTCATAAAGCTCTATTCACTATTACTCCTTATGTAAAACATAATAATTGAAGTCAAGTTTAATGACTCATTTGTAAAAACTTACTCAATTCATAACTCATTTCAATAAATGCTTGAAACTAGGGTACGAAGCTGGCGGAATGTGTAGCAAACCAAAGTACAAACATTATGTTGTGATAATGAAAGAACAGGTTTTTAATGAAGCTTTAAATTTCGCATTGTGTGATTATTTTTTTTCGAAAATGTTTTATTTTATAAAATCTACAATGTTTTTTTTAAAGTTGGAAAAAATTATTCGCATATCCGCCTTTTTAAATTGTCATAGATTCCAATTTACTTATAATATTTGGAGGTTACAGTCATGACAAAAAGGGTAAATACCTATATTATTTCGTAAGCAAACAAATGAATTCAAAGTCAACATAAAAGGGAAAGAATTGAGTTTGCAAAGTAAACAGTCTTGTTTTCCCTCGACTGATTTTGTTTTCTTTTGTTGATATTCAGTCCCAAATTCATTCTCACTACCATAACCAGCAGTTACCTACCATAAGACACGGCTTTCGCCATTCTTTTGCAAGAATAACCGGATAATGCCTTGACGTTGAAAGAGAAAGGGCATGTCCTAAAGAAAGCATAGTACATAGTAATAAATGCAGTGTGGAAACCGAAAAATAAATGAATGTGCTACTCATTGTCAGTTTGCTTTCTGAAATTTGTTTGTATTGATGGCGAGGATTGTAAAGTTGAGAAATGTTTGTTGATGTCTCATGTAGCATTAAATTTACTTCATTTATCATTTTAGTTCATTATATTTCATTAACATTTATATTTGTTCGGGTAGCTTGGCAAACAAGAAACCAGGAACGAGAACATTATGCTCATTATGCAACATCTAAGTGATGAATTATATTTGCAATCATTTAGAGTGACTTTCTGTGTCTGAATCTTTTGATTCGTTTTCTGCACAGGTTAACGAAAATTTCGTTTCGACAACACTTTTCTTTACTCTTACCAAGTTTAGTGATTCGAAATGCTAAAAACTGATTCTAAATTGAATTTTATGTTTATTTCATTTTCATGAACCTTTAATATTAAATATAAACCACTACATACGTTGCTGCTTTTCTTTACGTTGATGTGCAAAAGTTTATACTGACTTTGTCATAATTGTCTGCCTATGTGTGTCTGACCACACGATAACTTCAAAATTGCTTATCCAAATTACTTTAAATTTGGCATTTGTACATTAGAGAATAAAGACAAATATGTCTCGAACCTACTAATTTTCAACCCCCTTGAGGTTACAGAAAAAACTTTGATTTTTTAACCTTTAACCTACACAAGTGACATATTATTCTACAGCTCTTGAAAATAAAAAAATAAAACTAGTTTTACTTTGAATTCCCTTCACAGGTGTTTGTCTGCAGGTTTTGAATGCACTTTCCCCCCAATGACATAGCAAGTTCCAAATCACTCGAAAGCTCTTATTGATCAACATAGAAACATGTTTTTTCAGCCCCTACGCCAACATATCTACGTATTTACAGGTCTCACTGCTTTATTTACATACCTATACTACATACACATGCCAAAGTCTATACGGCTTAGATGTGTATGCTGCATATTAGATCACATTGCACTTTATAAATTATAATCTACAAGATTGCATTCTAATTTAAATGTCATTCTGGCAGAATGTATAGGCTTGTTAGATGAATTTTATTACGTGTTGCTAATTACTGTGATGCTACCTGCAAAAGGTTTTTAAAAACTTAGTTTACAGTGCAGCCTGTTTTCTATATGTCGTTCCATTTTGAGTTTAAAGCATGAAATCCTAACTTTTAGCGCCTTTCTGTGTACATCTTAAAACTTTCAAACTGTATACCTTGTATCTTTAAATGGAATCTTCTTGTTGCTTGCGCTGAATGAACATAAGGCAAATGGGAAGAAAGCGATAATATGCATATGTATGCACAAAAATAAATTATACTAAAAGCAGTAAAACTGGGGAAATTTTAATTTATTCATTAATAAACTCCCACGGTGAGATTGATAAGAGCATGATAATATTTTATATATCTTGCAACAAAATTTATTTGAATTTGTACTTTTATAGTACAACAAAATGTATAGCTTACCCTTTATTTGTGACTGAAAACTCAAAGACACAAATAACTCCTTTTCACTGACAACTGATTTTTTTTGCAGAAAGAACATTTTAACATTTTTTGCTTTTCCTTTTTAGAAAAAAAGAGCCACCTTGTATTCCATATATATACATATATATACATATATTCATGTAATGTAGAATACAAGACAAACTGCTATTCATATCTTATATCAAATTTTTCATAGGCGCATAATGCATGAAACACTGCACTGGATACTGGACGAATATGTATAATGGACTCTGATACAAATAACAGACGTTTGGTTACTTGTTAGTCCACATTTTGGTAAGACGTTTGCAAGTTGGTTTGACTAGAAAGCTGTTGAGCAAAGGTCAAAGTTATTAGAGAGTATTTAAACAAAAAAGAATTAGCTTAATAAGCGTAATGCTATATGATGTTATATGTAATATTTCAAAATGGCTTGCAAAACTAGAATAAAAATAAGTCGACTACATATCAGTGGACGTGTGAGCTAAACTCACTTACATGCCATAATTTTTAACGAAGCCAATTTACAACTTTCAACACGAAAAATTGCTACGTTGTGCAATAATGGAAATTTGTGCCTATTCCAAAATGTTGCCGTCACCTAAAAAGCATATCTACATTACTTCCATGTGTACATAGGTTAGCATACGAATATAGAGTAGCTGATGGAAACGACCAAAATGACTTGTTTTTGTACTCATATATGTATTTACCTTTCTTTGTAGTACCTTTTATGATGCATCTGACGACTTCAAATCAAAGCCTACGCATTTTTGTCATCATCACAAAGAACACATCTAGAGTAAACTGACGTCACAGCAAAAAATTCGATTCCATATTTTGTGAAAATCACTTTTGGCAAAAATGAAAAGTCGACTGCCAACTACCACCACCTCTTCAAATGCAACATCAAATGGAACCTTCAATTTCACATGCGGGCTGGATAAAGAACCAACATCTTCCAACAAAAATGGCAATCTTTCTTCAAAATCATCATCATCGTGTGCGGAGTCCTCCCCGAATCAAATCATCATGCCAATCTCAGATAGCATCGCCATACTCCACATGCTCGACATTGTTCACACTCTGACAACCCACTTTGTGTGCAAACTGTGCAATTGCTTCATGATTGACATTTGCACATTTCCATGTGGTCACATGTTCTGCAAGTATTGCGGCCTCTCCTCCCTCCGTCGTCAGTCAAGCTGTCCCACATGTCATGAGGAAACGTATAAACCATTTTCCACTCGATGCTATGAAATCGACTCTGTCATTGAGGATTTTTATCCGCTTCTTTGGGACTTTTATCGGGAGCTGGCAATAACTGAGGAGGGACGGCGAGGAGTTGTTAAAATGGTTCAAATAAAAGATGAAAATGCTTTGAAACGTCTGCTGGAGTTTGAATCGTCATGCTCATCATCATGTTTCAAGAATTCGAATAAAAAATCCATTCTTACAATACACTCACCGGATGACAGACAAAAGCTGCGGAAAGAGAGAAGACTAGTAAGTGAACAGAAGGGTATCCTACTACAGGCCCCGTGCACATCAATCCTCCAAAAACTTGCAACACTCGGCTGGGGAACATCAACTGAGGAGCAATCGATTGACTGCGGAATGCAAACTGTTGTGTGGCTGGCACTCTCTTACGCTCTCTGGAATTTCATTTATGTGTTCCAGCATCCTTGGTTTGATGGGGGATTGAGGACATTTTTGTACACTATAGTGTTTCTGGTAGGCTTCAATTTACTCCAGATGCACTTGTTTGTGAATCCAGAAATGGCTCCGGATCTACTGGATTTTGAGTTGTGGGAATGGATGCAGGAGGAAGGTGAGGCTGTAAATCAACGAGAACGTGATTCCTCTTCTTCTGATGAAAGAAACGTGCCAAGTGCCAGTGGTTCTGCTAGTCGTGCAAACGGAAGTAAGTCATCGAATGAGAGTTTCCAGGATTGTGAAGAAGATGGAAAGTGTCATCAAAATAGTTTGCAAGAATTAGAGCAAATCCTTCAATGGAAAAACGAGGGGAGCTTGGATTTCGAGAAAATGTTTAAAATGGTAGATGAAATGATGGATGTACTTGGACATTTGTCAAATGTGGATTCTTGTGAACAAATTTTAGAAAATCAATGTGCATCTACTTACGCAAATAGAAGGCAATCAAGAATATTGAGTGTGGATGAAAACAACATCTCGTAAAATCTACCACTATTGCAATCGTTGACCAAAAAATGTAAATTATCAAGTAAAACTGGCAAAATTAAAATTTCAAGTTGAAAAATCCAAAGTACAGATGAATAAATGAAAACATTTATTGGGAAAATTAAATTAAATCCGAGTTGACGCCAAATGTAACAATTTGTAATATTAGTTGGATTTGAAATGGTAAAATAAATACATTACCAAAAGTATATAAACAACTGAATTAAAAAGGTTTAAAATGCCCCAAAATGAATTGATTGAGTAATTACGAATCCACGTACTTGATACCTTTGACGAGTTTCCCGATTGCGTTTGGTTTGGGATTTTAGCAACATTTACCTTTTCCCGAAACATTACTATTCTTCGTTAGTCAATGAAGATTTTCAATATTATGCACCAAACTCTTTTAAACAACACAAAGCAACACAAACTCAGTTCTCCATCTAACTTTCACCCATTAAACTACTATTTTTCTGCAGCTTTCTTCCTCTGAATATGTTGTAATGTTTTCATCCTACTACAGTAGACGTCGACTGTTTTGAAGAAACGTTGAGTGTTCCAGAAAGATCAGTCGCTTTTCATCAATTCTCTTCCTGATATAGTAGAGCTTTTCACAATAATGTTAATCAAATATAGGTATTCTCATTTTATTAGGGACCGATCAAGGTCGGGTATTTAAAAGAACAGAGATAAAATCTGCCGTTGGTTAGTTGGTTGGTATGTATATTCGCGTTCTCCTGATCACGCCTTCAAAGTACTAGCTGACCCAAACGTGGTACATGGTGTAAGACATCAGACCCTCATGTTATTCAACTCCTCAGGTCATTTCCTCCTGGGATTAGGGGTCAACAATCATTATACAACCATATACTTTCATCGATTTCTCCAAACTAGGCACATGCATACTGCATCACAAGGTATTTAACCCAGTACCCTTTTCATCACCCAGCCTTGTTCATCCCGGGGTAAGTGGGTGAAATTTCTAACTTCGACCTATTTTTCACCAAAAACGTATGTAAATATACTATTATGTATAAACAAGTCTAAAAAATTCAAAAATCATTCAAAATCTCAAAAAATCCCACAATCTGTCAAAAATCTCCCGAAACCCTAAAACCCAAAATCCTTCAAAAATCTGAAAACCCTAAATCCTTCAAAAATCTGAAAACCCTAAATCCTTCAAAACTCTCTAAAAGTTTCTAAAAGTTCTGTTAAATTAAAAAATAGTTTTTAGACTTTGTATTTGAAAATTTTGTGGTTGATTGCAATTGTGGTCTCTAAGCATATAGTGGTGAGAGTACTTGTGGCATGGGGTACTCTGTAATTATGGCCCGGATCAGGGAACACGTGTAAACGGCACATGTCGTATGTTGCAAATTGAGTAATATTACTGTTTTTTGATTGTTTCCTTTGCGAAAAATTTGGAAAAACTAAATCAATGTTCTTTTATTTTCTGAGATTAAATTAGTGTAGTGTAAAAAAAACTATTGTAATAAAGTACATTGTTACATGCACTTGTACACTTGTAATAATCATGCATCTTTTGTAAAATACCTACATTTTATGCAGCTACATAATATATTTTGTAGTTGAAACTGGATTCAAGTTCAAATAAGTCCCCCCTTCAAACTTTGAAATGGTAATTTTAACTTATTATATCCTAATGAGGTCATTATGAACTTCTTTCACTTGTTTATCCAAATGAGTAGCCAACTACCAGCATAATATATCATTGAACAATTTTGTCATTTTCGTACTGCATAATATGGTTCAACTTTAACAACCCACTATTACCCCCATTGACAATATTGACACAAAAGAAATACGTTGGCCTCCCTACATGCTTTATGCTGGCATATAAAACAAAACAAGCAGTTAGCAAATAATAATTATTGTAATTGGTTGCGTATAAAATAATTAAAGGGTTATAAGGAATTGAAACTTGATTCCCAGTGTAATTTAGGTAACATTTAGGGTATCCAATCCATAAACAAACCTTGAGCTTTCGTTTGGCCAAAAAGTCCCAAAATAAGATAATGAAAAACTAACAAATTCCTTACACAAAGGAAATATGTGCATACATACCGTCAAGAAAAACATTGTCTCTTTATCCATTTAGCAAGGTTTCGTTTGGGTTGTAAAATTCATGAATATGCGATTAACGATAATGATTTCAATTTCTAACAATATGGGTCAAACTACAAGAAATAATTAAATAAGGAGCTTAGTATGATTTCCCCTTATAAGTAACACATGCTTGCCAAGAATACATACAAATTATAACAAAACCTGAAAAAATTGCAATTTGCGATTTTCACCACAGAAATGCAAAGCCTTAGGTAAAACAAGAAACTGGATCAAGTTGCTACTACACTTTATATTTATGTGGTATTGTATTTGTTGTTGCTGCTTTACACAGAAAAAACTTTCGGGTGAAAGTCTCATACCTAATTGAATTCCTTTGAAACTTTTGTTTGTGTTTTCGCCATCAGTCATTCTTGGAATTTTTCATTGACGTAAGTGGACAATGGACCATTTCACAAACTTACTAGGCAAACAAATCTTCACATTAACTTTTGTTTGAGTTATCCATTGTGTTGTCTAATACTGGTGCATTGTTTTGTCCAGATTCACCCAGCGTATTTTGTTACAGTAGTTTGGATGTAAATATATATGATGGTTTTTGTAACTAAAATTAAAATAAATTTTTACAGTTATACAATAAAATAATTAAAGTTACGTCATAAATTATTTTACGGATATAGTGATATATTAAAGAGTTGGTAAAAAGAGCAAATTTGACCGAAATATTTTGCATGGACATTGAGCATGGATTGCCGGGAGCAGAATTTAACAAATCACATCATTTTTTCATCAACATTATCGCAAACAGCTTAAAAAACAGGGTTATTTAGAATTAATTGAAACTTGATTCCTATTGTAATTTGGGTAACATTTAGACATTCAATCTATACACATACCTTAAGCTTTCGGTTTGCAAAAAAAGTCACAAAATACGGTAGTGGAAAACTGTTAAATTCCTTAAACAAATGCAATATTATGTACCTTTAAGAAAAACATTGTATCCCCACTCAGAAATTCCCACACAGGTATTACGGATAGCATTTAAAAAATTTAAGTCCCCCTGAAAAAAAAGCGTTTGATCTATTTCTACGAACAAGGCAATTACTCCCAGCAAGTGGTATTATTAAGGAGGTTGGAATGCGCCAGAAGGGTTTGTCAGAATTAAGTCTAGCGCAATTCCTACTGATCAATTTCTACTGAATAATTCCTACTGATCAATTCCTACTGAATAATTCCTACTGATCAACCCCTGCTGATGAAATTCCTAGTAGGAATTGCCCACGTCCCTTCAGAATTCATCATTTTCATTGCTTCTACATAACAGCTTTCCTTCAATTTCCCCACCTCTTCAATCAATTAACTGAACAACGAAAGGCTTTTAGAATGATATATAGAAGATGCATACAGGTTTTTAATAAGTGTGCATATTACCTACTTTTTCACTTGCATCTTGCATGGTAATGTATAAATCAATGAATAGAAATGGTTATTATTATTATAACATACATATATTATCTTTCTGACTAAATACATTCAAAGTGAGAATGTATAAACGTTACCTCTTCAAGTGCATATTATCTTTTTTTGAACAATATTGCATTGTAATATGCAACAATATAGCACAACGATGTGTAATAATATCAATATAGCACCTATCGCTTTTCTGTGTGCTACAAAAAACCCACTCTTGATAATTAATTACTTCCTGTGTCCATGGTAAATACTAGTTGTTTGTTGTTGACTGACAAGATTGTTTTACGATATTCCTATATTGTATTATGCACTATGTAAACTTATTAAGTTCTCATGCTCACGGGAAATTAAACACACGCTAAGTACAATAAACACTATCAAGGCTGAACTAAGGATCGCTGAAGGACCGGACGAATTATATTATTCACTATTACTAAACATTTAACACATTACTCAGAATTTAATTATTATTTAACATTAATGTTTTGGCAGGATGCGTTAAAATATCAATGTGTTATGGTATCAATAATAACACGTGTATATGAAACACATTCCAGCATGAAAAAATTCTTTGTGTTTTGAGGTGTAATGTTGAGTGGAATCTTAAGTTAGTGGCTTTTTCTTGAAAATGAACAAACGTACAGGCAGTAAAACAAACGGTCGACAGGTTGCCATGACATTTTGAGAAATGCCCATTGACAGCGGTTCTTAATAAACGGGCAAAGGCTAAGCACTGACATGTTGTCATCGACTATAAAAGCACGCTCACACGAAAGCTTGTTGTTGTAAAATTAATTGGATAGAGCAAGATCCGAAAATGGGCAAATAGCGATTTAAATAAAGGATCATATATCATTTACCTTTATACTTTCAGGATTATATAGGATTAGGATATTAAATTATTGCTGATTATTGGGAAGGTAAATTAAATTGACAAAACACATTATTCTCATATGAAGTAGCCAATTAAGGTCAAATACATACTGGACAACATCACGACACTATGGATATCTAATACTATAAACAACTAATTATTATTGTTTTCGTGTTTTGTATCCACTCTGAAAAACAATCACTCATAATAGTAGTGTACATCAACATCATCATAAAATGATATCATTGTTCAACTACAACTATAACTGGACATGATACATCATACAACCAAGATTAATCATCTCATGATTATGATTACCAATGTATTATATCCGTCTCGTTTCAGTATACGAATCTGAAGTCTACTAAACTATTACTTTTTCCGCTCCTTCATGTATCACTCAAACAAGCGAAGAGCGAAGAGAAAGTGACTGTTTTTTTCAGACATTCGGGTAAAAGCATCAGCATCTCTCTCCGTCTCGTTCCTCATGGAAATGATGCACCATAAATCCAAGAGCAACTTTCAATAAGTCATCCAGTCTCGGCTGGACTGCTTCAGAGACCAGAAGGAGAAACAGAACCAATCTCACTCTATATTTTATCGTCGTCGTCGTCATCATCATCATCATAACATATAAGAAAACCTTCAGAGACAAGTGTACTAACAATTCTTTCTTGATCCAACAGAGATTTCTTATTGTGTTTTACTTGATTTTCAACACATTGCAAAAAAATACACAAGGAAGCAAAACATACATCTTTTATTTCACCCCATAGCATCTTTTGTGTCGGTGTATAGCCGCCACTCACATTTGCATTCTGTGCAATGAGCCCAAGTTATATTTTGGGAAAGGAGTTATTTTTCAAGTTTGTTCATGTGTGCATTATACTATTTTTCCAAGAAAGTGTGAAAAAGGGAGAGAACATTTATAGAAAAAAGTGTTTTAGATGAAAGTCCAAGACTTTTTTTGCCTTCTTACTCACAATCAGAAAAAAAGAGGAGGGCCAAAGGTGCTGAAAGCTTTTTTTAAACGCGAAAAGAAAGTAAACTCTCGCGATTTCTGCTGCTGGTGCTACTGTTTGCTACTATTTAGTTCTATTTGTCTATTTGCTTTCCCCTTTGTGTTGCCACTACATTGCATATTGATTTAGTTCCAAAGGGAAAAAGGAAGAAATTGGAGTAAACTTTCCTTTTTTTATTATCGTGGGAAAATTGCAAAGTAACTCTCTCGGGAAATAAACAGAACAACTTTTGAAAAATTCACCGCGCAGTATAAAAATATATGTCTGCCCAAATATAATCACTCAAAAAATAAACTACAAAAGTATATTAGATAGTCAATTCGAAGGGGTAACCAATTTTTTGGGGTATATTTAGAAAACACAAGAAAGTGAAATAACAATAATAAGAAAAATCGTTAAGAAACATATCTAGTTCCAGAGTAAAAAAAAATTACAAAATACATAATGACTGACCATTTTACAGTTACTTCCCCCGTTCCCCCCACAACTCCAACCATAGCTGCACCGGATGCCGAGTACTGTACAAATTTCAAGCAGGTTGGCAGCTCCTATCAAAACATACACGGTTACTCCAGTGTGACAGTTTGCACATTTGGTGTGCTGGCAAACACCTTGAATTTAATTGTCCTTACAAGAAAGGACATGATCAACTCGACAAACGCAATCCTCACAGGGTTAGCATTAGCTGATCTATTCAACATGGTGGAATACGTGCCATTTGCAATCTACATGAACTTTTTACCGGATGAGGATGGTACCCCAAGGAAAACTTACCCGTGGGCGGTGTATGTTTTGGTGCATAGTAATTTTTCTCAGGTATGTATGTATGTATGCATATTATGCATATAATAATAGCCAGAATTCTGTAGCTATTCTTATTTGCTTTCAAATTTAAAACATGCTTACTTACTTATATATTACATAATATGTTGTTGTAAAAACATCTTTGCTTTTACCTATGTGACAGGTGTGTCATACGATTTCAATATGCCTTACACTCACTCTAGCCGTTTGGCGATATATTATGGTATCCATGCCACTCAGGTGTAAAACACTATGTTCCATGGAAAGAGCAAAGTGGTTGATAGCATCCGCATATCTCATTGCTCCACTTTTATGCCTCCCAATCTACTTCACGTTTTCCATTAGTACGATTACATCTTCAGCGGTAGCATCGACAATAACAACAGAATCAATTCCGCTGTGGCAAATAATACAAAGTAATTCAACAGCAAATAGCAGTGATTTGATAGTGGGAGCAGCAACAATGGAAAATGTGAATAGGATGCCAGGCAATGCGTCATATATTTTGGATTTGAACAACTTTATCAACAACCACTCTTCTACACAATTCCCACCATCCGAATTTGACCTTCAGCAGCAACACACAAAATATGTTGTAAATTTATCTGCACTTGCAAAAAGATATCCTTTGTTGATGACAGCCAACTTTTGGTTTTACAGGTGAGTGCACTTTCTAAGAAAGTTTTGTCCATGTTTGTAATATAATTTATACCGATGCACATAATATCTCAAGAGCACACTAAGAAGAGTTACAAAACACGGAGACTTCATAAATTAAATTCTTATTTACTTTGTGTTGGTTGTATTTGTAATGCAGTGTGGTTCTCAAGCTGCTTCCCTGTCTAATGCTCACTGTAGTCAGTTTNTATTTGTAATGCAGTGTGGTTCTCAAGCTGCTTCCCTGTCTAATGCTCACTGTAGTCAGTTTCCGGCTGATAAATTCCCTGTTGGAAGCAAAGAAGCGGAAAGAGAAGCTGCTTGGTGTTGGAGTCCATGCTGTAACTGTAGCAGGTCTTCATGGGGTCGGAACCACTAGAACAACAAGGGTGAACTCAATAGCCTTGCCCCCGCCACAACGTCGACCTTCCCCACTACCAAAAACAGCAACAAAAACAATAAACGTGGCGGAAGAACCAAGCGTTGCACATGGCAGTAGATCTGGCAGCTTTACCCGTCCCACAGGAGAAGTGTGTGTGACCACGATTTAATGGGAGACAAGTTTTTTAAAGAGTGTTATTACCCACTTTCTGACCTGATGGACTTTGTGGCGTTGCTAAACTCGGCCATTAACTTTATTTTATATTGCACGATGAGCACCAGATTTAGGGATGTGTTTTGCAGAGTTTTTCATCTGACGCCATTTTTAAATTTTTATGCGAGACTTCGCAATAGGCGTGCTAGAATAAATAGCATCACGAGTGATGTGGGAACTATCACTGGTGTTAATGGCGAACAAATTGTTTTACACAGTATTAGCGGTCATTTATCAGCTCGTGATCAACATTATGGGAGTCACAGTCATTAAGTCATTATTGTCATCATCATCGTTCACAGCAACAACATCGACCACCCTCCATGAAAGAATCAAAAGCTTGAAAGCCAGGGTAAAACTATTTTTGTCACAAAAAAGTCTGTCAACTTTTTTTTCTGTATGAACTAAATATTATATACATATGTAACATATTCAACGGGATTTAGTCAGACGTCAAGTCGACGGAATTAGAAGTTTAATCTTTTCTCTATGTTCACTCCAATGACCATACAAGTATAAAAGTCGACAAAATAAAGTTTACATCATTTTCTTTTACAGAATAATTTGTAATGCCATTTACTATAATTGGTTCAATTTGCACAACTGGGATCACACCCATCACCACCACCATAATATCAAAATAGCAAAGCACGAAATTTCTTTTAAACCAAAGTGGGATGAAAGGCGGAAGTTTGATGCATATTTTAGTTGAGAAAATCTGGAATGAAAAAAAGAATGAGGGTTCTTTCCTATTGCCAACCATAACCTTTCTTTTCAAAAGCAAAAATTTACTTTCGCTTTGATTCCTTTTTGGGTTGTGCGTGCTGTTTCTTATTGCAGTTTCATTAATGTCTTCCGGGTAATCATTTTTTAATAGGACTATCCACAGTTTTTTTTACATTTCTTTCATGGTTGCTCATTATATTATTACTTATTACGTTTTAAGGGCCATGCCGGGTGAGAAGAATTATAGATAAGTTGGTTGTTAAAATATTAAAACACGAAATGTAATAAGATGAATGAACTCTCATGTTCATTATAATTACAACTTATGTCTGTGTTAAAGCACATGGGTATAAAAAGTGCAACTGAGCTTAGAAAGCAAAAGAGCAAAACCAAAAAGTAAATATTTAGATAAAAATAAATAAATCCCGTTTTCCCCGCAATGACATATTATGCTGCCGTCATCATGTACCACAAGTCATGGTTTCTAGATATTATCTACTAGATAAACATATCTAAAATATCTTACGTATCAAGTAAGACTAGCGTTAACGTTCCAATGATTTGTTTTTAAGACCGTGAAATCATCATCAACGTCTAAAATATTGCAAGCGAACGAAATTTTTACTCAAACGAAAACTTTTAGATATCTGAGGTCTTCAATGATGATTCCTTTGCACATCAAGCAAGCCAAACAACAAGCACGGCTTATATTTTCGTAGTCCTGTGACCGAGACTGTAAAGCCAACAAAAGTTCTGAGAAAAAAATTACATCAAAGTTTTGTTTTTCTTGTGAATTTTTGACTTATTAGAATGAGACTTGTGGGGAATTGCAGGAGGTCATGCGCGGAGTTATTTGGAACCGCTTCTCATGTGACAAATAAGGACACTATGTCTCTATGTCTCCACAATAATAATAATTCGAAACGGTTTCGAATTTTGAACTTCTATTTCTTGCAACTTGATGGTCAAGCACACTGGTTAAAAAGCATATTGACTTTCAGCCCAATCGCATTTAGTTAATTGTGGTTAACTAACTACATTTTTTTTTAAATCGGAACATCAAACGCGATGAATTGGAATGTCTGTTTTCAAACTACGGTTCCACTTTTACTACTGTATAGCGATTTTATTATTTTATTATATCTCAAGAAAAAATGCATTTAATGACTTATGTACAAACACGCACATGTGTAGCAGATGAGATTTAATGTTGAGAAGTTAGATATTTTCGTTTCATCACTCCGAATCTGCTTTGATATATAGAACAACAAAGAAACCCGAATGACGTACAAAAGGTCTGATATATTCGTTACAGAAATTTAATTTAGACAGGAGGATGGCACGGATACATACTGACATACATACCTATATACCACCATACTGGCACATTTTATCATCATATTTGACTCATTTGTGATGATGATGAAACATATGGAACAAGAAAACTAAATTAAAATAAGACGAGTTTTAGTCCATGAGAAAGGCAAAGCCAAAAGCTCCTAAAATGCAGTTTTTGTCGTTTTGTTTACTTTGTTGTCGCTGTGCACCACATACATACGGCTAAATCAATAGCGACTTTTTTGTATGATTTTCTCTCTGAAGTGAAATTTGTAAAGTTCTCGGAGGCATGATAAACAACATTTATCGTTCGCTCTGCTAACCGAAATCTGGTGTGGAGTTCCATTTTCCAGTCAATTCCTATCAACAACTTTGTAAACAAGCAGGAGAAGCTGTCAAAAGAAATCTCAAATAATTGTGCTGTCATCTCTTTCTCCCCTTGCATCTCCCACTCAGGAATTCTCAGCTCGGCACCACCTGTCCGTGTTCCACGAAAATGCACACTCATTCAAAGTTTTTAAACTCTCTTTTAAAAGTTGCTAAATAAGCATAGACAAACTGCCATAGTAGTGCAAATATACACCTTATTGCCTATATGCTATTATGTTATGTTATGTGCATACACCAATACCCCTATATATGTGAATGTTCTGTTGTACAATACATAACCCTAAATTGCTGCTTTTTCGGCGGTGGCAATCGAAACACTAATCATATTGACTTTTGAAATGAGAGATGAAATACAAGTAGAGAATATGCCAACAAAGTGAAAAATATATGTGTGTAGGCTACTTTTTTTAAAAACTTTTTTCATTACTTTTCAATAATTCTGAAATCGAAGGAAGAAGTAAGTACACGAAGATTGAAAAGAGCAACAGGGAAAATTAAATTGTAGAAAATAAAACATAAAAGTGCTTGCAAAACAAACACAACTGGCACTTTTGTTGGTAGAATAGAAAGATATCAAATAAATTTGCCTATTAGCCGAGTCGTTTTCATCATCTTAACATCCACGCTGTACGTGCGTGATGCGTACATGTTGTATGAATGTATAGGTAGCTACGTTGAAAGGTTTCACTCAGATTTTATTTCTGGATTCTCAAGTTATTGGGGTCCTGCACATGTTAGGTCTAATACTTGATCAAATAGGTATGTAAGGTGAATCTTCTGAACGAGTTCTTTCATATGAAAGAGAGAGACTTTTACAAGTTGTTTGAAGACGTTAGCATATCACATGTAAATGTATAGGATAGGTATTTGGTTCCTTGTAAAATGCAGACTATTAAAGGGCACTATGAAGAAAGTGTTTTTGAGAAAACACGAAAAGAAAGTAGGTGCCTATATGGATGATAGTATAAAATAAATTGGAATGAGTACTTTTCCTCCATTATCATCATTCGATTACACAAGGCAACGATTTATAAAGCTTATTCGTTCATTCTTTGCTAATTCGTTTCTGGTTGAACATTTGTATTTTTCATCATCGTGGATTTACAAACAAATTTGCAAATAGACTTGAATTTTTTTTGTGAAGCAGGATGTCTTGAAACGAGAAAATAGTTGGCGTATTTAATTTTTATTCTCTCCAATTTTGTATTTCTCTATTTGCGCCCTTTTCTTCTCTAGAAACCCATATGGAATCTCTGACTGTACGCGATGAATATGTTCAAGACAAATACTGTACTACTTGGGAGCCGGATTATTGTTGGCAAACAACTCCTTGGGGGTCCATTCCTGGTGTGAAACTGGCGGGGCGGACAATTGCTGGCGACGAAAATTCCTGGCGCGGAAAACTGCTGGTATTGACAATCACTGGCATGGACAATCTCTCGCCACGTACAATCACTTGCAATGGACAACTTCGGATTGGAGGACTTGGTCATGACGGGCATAATTACGAGGAGGATGATGGTGTGGATAAATTTGACATCATTGCAAGGAATTGGTTATGCCAGACATTTTTCGGCCAGGAGTTGTCCTTTGCAAGTGATTGTCCGTGGTGAGAGATTGTCCACACCAGTGATTGTCCATGCCAGTGATTGCCAATATCAGCAGTTGTCCACGCCAGCGATTGTCCATTACCAGCAGTTGTCCGCGCCAGGAACTTTCGTCGCCAGCAATTGTCCGCCCAAAACGAATTCACAAAACGAATGTTTCCCACCAATAATCCTAGACCCTACTACTTGATTGTACTTAACATACATAAAAAAAAATAACTTGAATGGCTTGGGATGAAAATAAATATTTTTGAGAACAATGGAATGTGAACAAGTGTTGGAAAAAACGTGTCTTTAATAATAACTAAAAGCATTTTCCCGTCTCAGCATAACTTTTAACTTCATTCCTTATTAATTTCGTTAGAATGTTTTTACATCTGGAAAGTTCTTTAAAGTTGAATAATTGATTGGGCTTAAGTGAGTTGAATTTTGATGAGAGTTATATTTCAAAACTTTTGAAGGTAATTTCTAGTGAAGGGATTAAGCCGAGCGGCTTGAGAAAATTCAAGTCAAGCCAGTGACAATTGTGACAAATCAAGTCAAATAATTGATTTGAATTGGCTTGAGGAGAATCAGGCTTCACCTGAACTTGAGGTTTGCCGAGTTGACTTGAGCTTGAATTGCATAATTGCAAGCCTACTCAAGTCAAACGATGGATATTTTATGTAGTTTAAGGCACTAAAGTTCCCATACTAATAGTGCTCGAGGCATGAACTAAAACGTGATATACTGTACAAAAACGTTTTTAAGTACACCGCATCACACGTTTCGCACTGTATTGCAAGTATTATATTACAACTTTTTTAAATACATACATACATGGAAATTAATAGTTACTGAACAATTAGTTCTTGGTACCCCAATTTCTTACTAACGATAAAGCTTGCAAGCCAAATCAAGTAAATTATTTGAGTTGACTTGAGCTTGAGGCCTGAATATCGGGATTGAAGCTTGCAAGATTGAGCTTGACTTGACTTGATCCCTTTTATAGTAATTTCTGACTTTACCTTTTATTTCATTTTGTCAAATTACAAATAGTGTGATTAATTTAAGTTTAAAAGTTTCCGATTAGGTTGCAGGAGTTCCTCAACAGTACAAAGATGCAAATTTGCAAATATTGAATTGTTGGACATTTTGAGAAAAATAATATACAAAAATTGCAAAAAGAAAACCAACATTTTTCCAAAAGTTAAAATGTAATCTGAAATATAGATTGGATACACCTTTTAAGTATCGTTATAGTTTTAGTTTTAATGCCAACTCAAGCCATGTCATTTTTGACAGAACTCAACCGTCACACAACGCTTGACTTCTTGTCTACTATTCTCTAAATCTTTGCCTCAAATACAATATACCTATCTAAATAAATTGAGTTTTATTATTTAAATTACTCTCACAAAAATCAATAATAATAATCATGTTAAAATAAAATTGCATAATTTTTTTTTAATTGCATCCAAATTTACGCGTAACTGATTGTGAGCATTCCTGCATGCCAAAAATAATTAGCACATTTGAATCTTCGCACATATGCAAGACTTCGTATCATTATAAATGTGCCATATAAAAAGACAGAATATTAATATTATTTACGCTCTATTTGTAGACGAAAAGGAAACAAAGATAATATATGTAATACGTATGATTAAACCTTCCACGTGGAGTTGAGTTACAAGCTGTAGTACAGCTTATTACGGATCGATTCCAGTAAAAATATTAATTTACACAAATAAATTTAATATGTCCCTATATACTGTTTCAGGTGTACTATTTCTTAATGATACTGATGTTAGGTAAATGTACCTATTTTTTGCTAATGAACACAAAATACCATTTATTTATTTTTTATTCTTTATTTCAGACGACATTACAAAAATAATTTAATGGCAAAAATATCCACATCCTAAATTATATGCAGAATAGAAGAAATACAAATGAAAAAAATTATTGAAAAAAAAACAAGTAGAGCTTGAAACGAAATCGAGCTTCATCATATGTAAAATGTTCAGTAAATCAAAAAAAACTGTAGGAATAAAAACTCACGGAAGTACGAAATAAATACATAAAAATTCTATACATAATATAATAGTTTTTTTTCTAGAATAAACGACATAGAAAGCAATATGAAATATAATCCATGACAAAAATAAAATCTGGAAATGCTTTACTAGTTTCTTCTTTTGGTATTATGAAACCGATCACCATAACTACGTGTCGAAAAGCAATTCGGATAATGGCTCTAGGACATTCACCGGATGCGTGAAAGTACTTTCACTTGGCCAACAAGTTGCCAGGAAGCCTCTACTACTCTACTATTGACTATTTACCTTAGCTACTCCACTTTTACAGTCTTATGGTGTATAACACAAACAAAATTGTACAAAGCCAAAGCTCACAAAAATACCAACTCGGGTCAAGCCAACTTGACTAAAAATAACTTCTCGTATTATCGTATTGAACTCGGCATATAATAAGCATATAGGATCGCTGATGAACGTCAGCAGTAATATGATATAACATATTGATCATTCAAGACTTACAAGTACATCCTTGACAAGAACTTTCGGACCCAGCCCGTCTACTGACGAGGGGTGTGGGTTGAAATTATAAATAAATAAATAGTATTGTAAACTATATGGAGAGTATATTTAAGCAATTGAAAAGTGTTAATTTTATTTAGAATAGCCTAAGTAGTTGAATGTAGCAATTTTTATTATAACACGTAACCAGTGAGTTGGTCATGCAAACAATTTGTTATTATTTTGTAACATGTTATAATTATTTTCACTTTAATAAAGCTGCAATTCAATTCAACGTTACAAGTCGCAAGTGCAATCACATCACAAAAGTGTTACATGAGCTTAGAAAACATCTCATCACGACATTCTAGGTGTTTTGTTTCTTGTTCCATATCATTAAGGATGCCTTTGTCTTCCTAGTAAATTTCATTCCATTTAATTTACAAGAAATTTTTATACACATAAACTTTGTACAATTTAAGTATTCCAACAACTTGAGAGTATAAATATTCAGCAACATCGTAATAACATTTTGAAATAGAATTTTAAAAAAAATCATCACAATCAACATGTTGACAAATAAAACAATAAGTAGATAACTACAACGATATGATGACATATTTATTAATAAAATATTATTTGTATATCTGACATGTTGATGTAGGATAGAATTAATGTCATATTGTAAATAATCAGCAGCGTGTCATGTTACCTTCTAATGCTGAGTTTTGAATAGAGGATCGTCCAACCCGATTTTTGCAGTTACTTACGCATTGATATATTCATCTAGCAGTTTTGATTTATCTACAATTTATGCATCATCACCATGTGAGTTCATAGACAGACGAACGTACAGACGTAGAGAAAAAATAAAGAATAAAAACATAATATCCTTTAGAATATTGAATATATTGTGCAATGCAAAATGTGCATGATGACTAGAATGATGATAATGATCATTCTAATAATAAAAAGGAAGCATAGTATAGAAAAATTAATACCATTAGTGCTCTTCCCACACCGGAAGTTTATAAACGCTGTTCAATTAAGCTGCTTAGGCATATGGCTACAATTTAAACTGTTTTTAATAATAAAACGGAGCTTTCATATAAAATCTACTTAAGTATTTATAACTATGAAAACACCTCATTTAGGCTTTTGCAAGCTACTACTGATAAAAAGATTTAATCGTCATAACAGTGTGAAAACAGATGTGGAAACCAACAAGTTAGCCGACACGTTAACATCCCGATTATTTTTTTAACCCCCGATTCCAATCCCAACAACATATGCTTTATACTTGTGACTTCGTTTAAATAATGTACTTTGATTTTTTCCTGTTTTTAGACATAACCTACAGTTATGACGTGGGTATGCAAAATTGGAAACCCTTGGAGCAGTTTTGAAAATTATATGTAAAAATTCCAATGAAAATTAAATGCAAGTTTCTGACTTTTTAAATAACACCAGCCAATTAATGGACATTGGATTGGACCTTTCAAACTTGTTTGTGTGAATCTGCAATCCATTTCCAATCGCTATCCGGAACAAGTTTTTAAAATTCACCCTCAGGATTTACATTATTTCGTGTGTCGGATAGTTGGTCTCTTCATCAAATATGTCGGGAAGTTTGGTTTTCTGTTAAAATCACAAAAAATTGGGAATCGACTGACTGGTAGTGATTCAAATATGCTGTTCAACCATTATTTTATATGATTTATTTTATGATAATATTTTCCCACGCTTTCCGTGTTTACTTATATTTACACGTTAATTTTTGCACGTTTGCACATATTATACAAATTCATTGGGGTGAGAATTTTTTTTTATTACCCACGTCATATTATGTAGTTTCCAGAATTAAGTAGGTGTTTTGTTCCGTATCGCCTATGCTTATCGTCACTGTGGTTCGCTGAGCCACTGTACCATTTAACATGAGCATTAAGCTGCAATTTACAAATAGGTATGTATATTACGGTAGGCAAAAATTTACCCAGTCTTACCAATATGCATGCACCCATGAATATTTTTATGTTTTTACAATGGTCAAGATGAGAATGAGAAAAAGTCGATTATATGTATATCTATTTGCATGCAAACATAACACAAACACGGAATGATATATCTCATCATAGGGGTTTAGAATGCCCATATCAAAATAGGTAAGTAAATATTATTTTTTTCAGAAAAACCAAACGCATTTAGCATCTTAGAATCAACAGTTGAACAATATACTTACGTCCATGAACCACAATCTCTGGAGCGTTTTCCGATGTATATTTTTTAAATCTTATAAAATATTTATAGATCCTGGAGCAATAATAGCTATAAAAAAAATTGCAATGAATCCAGACAATTGCAGACCCGCGACTCTCGGTAGATTGATTACATACATAAGGAAAAATACAAGAAGACTTTTAGCCGGTATATTTTTCCTCTTATTGGGAACATGTGTTGCACTTGTGATGCTACTTTTTGTCATTGTCACCATTCCCGCAATAGCCCTTCGAGTAATAGTGAACTACGTCATACTTCCATGTTATCTCCGCAAGAAATACGGATTTACCAAACCGGTGACATCCAGTTTTGGTTTTGGGATAGCTTACGCAGCGGAATATCTTTCCTGCCTTCGGCATTCCAGATCCTCTCGCAACGTTATTTTAGTGAGCAACGTTGTTCAAGGGCATATTCCTTATGACGAATGCTCGGAAAGAGTGTTAAATGGGCTGGTGAAACCCAAAACAAGAAGTGAAAATGAAAGCAGCAGTGTGAAGGAGTTTCCCGAATTTACAGAATATGTGGAAAGCTGGATGGGATATACGTTTTGGAAGACGGATGAAAAATTTGACATCCTAAATCATTTGACGTGTCACCAATTTTCTGATGATGTAGACTTGGATCAAGCTTGTTCAAATATATTCGAGGAGCTGGCAAATAAGAAATTTGTACCTAGACGTAGTCCATGGGAAATTCACGTGGTTTATGGAAAGATGAATGGAGTACAGAGAACTATATTTTTGACAAGGATTCACCATGTTTTTGGAGATGGCCTTTCAGTTACATCAATGGGCATTCAAGGTCTCTTTGGGGTACGTTTAGAAGACTACTACAAAAAACCCTCTGATCCATCTTCCTCCTCATCACGAAAGCCTGAAGAGAAGAAAAAGCATAAGAATTTTTTAACTGTCACCTTGTTGACTATACAACTGATCATTGGTCTGCTTTACGACATTGGTTGCATGTCCTCTTTTGTACTTTGGAGAGCCAACGTTAACACTCCACTCCATGTTCCAGATGACAGGAAAATGTGGAAGCAGTTGTATGGAAGATCTGAGTTCATTCCAATGGAAAAGGTGAAGTTCATCAAGAACAAATTGGGAGTTAGTTTCAGTGCTGTTTTAACGTCCAGCATGGCAGCCAGTATTGCTCAATTAATAAAAAATAAATCTGGGGAAAAGGAAACTAAGAATTTCTTATCTGCCTCACCAAAACTTTTATCGGTCGGTCCAATGGATCATTTAACGAATCATGTGTAAGTCTTCATTGTTATTGATCAGTACATACGCAACCTTTGATCAGTCGCGTCTTTTTCATATAAATACAAAAGGTTCATTGTAATGATTCAATAAATTAAATAATATACATAGATAGACTCCAGATTTTGATATCAATTACGATATAAATATGTATGTAATTATGAGGATGGTAACTTTTCCTGTAGACAAAATAAACACGACGGTGGTTCATTCGAGATATATGTCGGTTGTTTCTAAAACGTAAAATGATAACGAAACAATTACCCCTTTTCCTGTGTAACTAAAACTTTTTATACTTGTCTACATCCGTTAATCCCTTTAAACTTGACTTACAAATGACACTTTTATGAACCCGAAACATATTTTACGGTTCTTGTTTCTAGGAAACCAATTTATTGC
>JAHZNC010004794.1:0-17803 GCA_027744095.1 Zhuqinia jingwanae | reverse complement strand
GAAATATATAAAAAAAAAGCTTGCAAGCACAACTTGTGAGTTGTTAACAGAGGTCAAGACTCACTCACATATTCACAGACACACACAGTCAGCTCGATTCAGTATCAAGTCATGTATGCACATATACCATATTATGGCTTCTTGTCGTCGACTTGCAATGAGACTACTTTTTCCTTTGATTATAAACGCTATTTTCATTTTGTACATTGTACAAATAAAGCTGTAATGTTAATGCAGGGCTGCTGCTGTAGCTATGCTGTGAGTTTGTTTGAAATCCTTTGTTGTTGTAAATTAAACATGGCGTTTTTTTGCACACAAGCATAATATCATATAGCAATGAACTGCCGTGATCGTGATAGCTGATCATGTTCATTTATTGTAACTCCTCCTCTTCAAAGGACACACACATTTTTGTTTATGTTAGTAATGTTGTTGCTCAAACGAAAATTCTTACCTTGTGTGTTTTGCATTTGCAACGAGGCTGTTCTTTTTATGTGCCATGCATACAAAAGTACGTTGCCGTTGTAATGAAAGATGTTGGCCTAGGTCTATTTTCCTCTTTCTTTCGAAACCTATATCTATTTATTTACAGTCATCAGCAGCATCGGCATGTTGTATACTTCTTTTTATCTTTTAATATATTTGTATGTATTTTTCTACCTCACTCCTTTGCGTACCAAAATAATACAAGCTTCAACTTTGTATGTGCTTTTTGCATTTTTACCTTTGGCATTTAAGAAAAATTAAAGGATCGTTGTTGATTTTTTTTCTTCATTTTTGTTCTATTTTGCTATTTAGCTCACCTGAGATTGTAGTTTGCCTATTTTTGTCCTTCACCTGGGCATGTATAAATGGCAAATTGTATGTTTATATGACTGTTTGTTAGTAAGTACAGTGAATAAATTGTTTTTGATTTTTATAGAGATAACAATTAAAATTGTAGACATTCTTTTTTTATTATAAAGTTGAGGGACATGATAATCAAATATTAGGTTGACCTCCTTCTTATGCATTCTGACTGCATATTATTATATATATTTTTCAATTTTGCAATGACAATCAACAATGAAAAACATTCATTGTCCTCTTGAGCATACCTATATGTCCAATGTCCAATGATGAAAAAGCTTTTAGCTGTAACCCAAATGGAAAAATGAATGAATATCTTTGTGGTTTTTTATTCCTTGTGTATTCTTCCTATTTCAAATTGTACTTTTAGAGAATACAATATATTATTTTATTGCAAAACATAACAGCTCAGCTAAACTTTGTCTGCATTATTCGGATGAATTGACAACAAATGTACTACTGAATAGTACTGAAGGTTACTGAGTACAGAAAGATTTTTGTATTTTTGTATTTTTCAAACATTTGTGCATTGACAACTTTTTTGGCACACTTCATGGAAACTTGCGAGTTTACTGAGTACAGTACAGAAGCAACTCTTTTCTTACAATTACTAAAAACATGTGGTAAAAGTAGGAGCTGCAGCTATGTATGTGGTAAAAGTGTTCCAACTTGGAACTTCCAAGAACGTAACTTAGAGGCATTTTCCCTACTTCATACTTGCAGTGTCATTTATCATTTTCTTTGAAAGAATTGTTCTTTCTTTAAGCTCGCATTATCCCTCTATTCATGCCTTAATAAAGACAATGCCATTACAATGAAACTTTTTCATTCTCTATATCATCATTGCCACTTGCCATGCATGGCAGTTTTATTTACTGTTGTAATTTTAGAGTTTTCAAATCATGGCCTACAATGCACTATGAAAGTTAGAAGTGATGATGATGATGATGACAATAATAATGGCGTAGTGGTGGCAGGACAGTTGCAAAAGGTGATAATGATGTTTTCATTCATTTGTTTAAATACACACGTAACCACTATGGATTTCCCCATATGAAAACTGTTATTCAACAAGAGATGCAGAAAACAAGTGATTAATGTGTTGTTGTAGATGGATGATTTATTTAAACAGTTGAAGTTAAAAAGAAAGGTACTCGTCATACATAACCAGCGCAACTCTTACTATTACCAAGTAGTTCGTACATCCTTAATTTTTATTATTGCAAGTGGTATAATGGATGAAATGACGTAAGAAGAATAAGAAAAAATAAGTTGGACATTGACCGCCACGAACACACATGTGTATGTGGTTTTTGTGAATTTTCAATCCAAACATTATTATTTTTTCTGTGAATATCCAAACAAACTACCGCATTTCATGAAAAACAAAACTATTATTATTTTTCACAGAAATTTTCACAAAAAAACCAAACAAAAATTGCTGCTCCTCTTGTTTTGATGCACGCAGTTGGAGTATAGATTACTAGTATTAATTTTTATCATGCCATCTATTTGCATGTTATAATGATGATGATGATGGGAATCATCATCAAAGAGAGAGAGAGAGAGAAAATTGTTGACCTGTAACATTTACATTAAAGTATCTATTCACGTATGCTTCTTCTTCTTCTTCTTCATTTTCTTCTGCACAGAATGGAGATAAAAATGAATGAAACAAAAATTGTATAAACTGCAATAAATTTTTTTGATGATGATGAAAATATAGACACGTGTGTATAATGAACATGCTATGTACCTATAATGTACCTGCACAACTTTTTATGCATTATTCGGATGATGATGATAAATAGTTGTCTGTGGTTTGGATTTTTTGGATTCATAACAAGGATTTCACCGACTGCTGAAAAAAACATTATTATCATCTTCATCCTATTTTCTGGTACATTTATTGCGAAACTGGTAAAATCTGCTGTGAGAAACCAATGTATTATCCTACCTATATACATAATACTATGCACGTGTAGATGGTATTAAAGTATAACTGCTTGTGCGTCATTTTTATTTACAATAAACAAAACAAGTAACATACATGTAGCTGCTCAACTCAGGGAAAATAAGATTTCATGCACACGCAAAAGTGATGATAATGTGAAAACGGATAAAAATAGTTGTCGAGACCGACACGTGTAAAGCGATAAACAATTTTTTCTGTTCATCATTTCACCACACAAAAGTCATTTACAACATTCATTTGGTATTACTTAAGAATAATATGTAGGTAGATGTTTTATATTTTGTGCATCTCTGAGTGAGCAGAATAGTGGCTCATAAATTAATTCATGTATAAAGTTTTTTTTGCATTTTTTTTTGCAAATCTGAATACCTCACTCACACCTCGCAGTTTATTTAACTTAACGATTATATATTTGTATTATTCGCCTTTGATTGATGGGTCAATCGGTTAAAAAAAATACGCGAGGAAAAGTTAAAAAATAAATAAAAGGAACAACGAACTGTATCAATATATGTATATGATGTGGTTCAACCTGCTCGACCTCTGTCTCTACCAAAAATGATGGTGATGTGATGATGAGTATACGTTGTAGTATGTAAGTGTAGTTATTTTTGCCTACTATCTGCCACGAGCCGAACAAAAAAAAAGATAAAAAATGTGTCAGTCTGACTATTTATGCTTTGCTTTGGTGTTAATTATTATGAAGAGATGTTGCATTGCATAAAAAAAAGTAAGATGATGGATAAGAAAAAATATATAACATAATGTGCGTATAATGAGCTATAGAGCCAGGCATCCTCATCACATAATATATTGTATTTAGCACTGCGCACTTGCTTTTTTGGGGATTTCTGCAGGTGATTGAGTAAGATGAGTACAAATTAAAAACGCTAGTGTAAAAAAAGGGTACCAAAAAGAAACGAAGAGAATCTGTGTGGTAAAATGTACATGGCATGCTACATTTTTATTGATGGCGATTAAAAGCAAAAATACTTTGGTATCTTATAGTGTTAGTTGGTAATGCTGTATTTATATTATGCATTTCTTGCATCCATATCATTGTCCTACATTTCCTAATTATGAATTACCACATTTTAATATATGGCATTGAGCCATATAATACCAAACTTTTAGAATTTACAAACGTCAGCAGATAATTTATGAATGACATTTTGCATGTGTTGAATTATATGAGTTGAAATATATGGGACTGTTATTGGTGTATGGAATGCAATGCCTCATTTTTGACAATAATTGTCGGTGAATTGTCAAGGTCTATAAAATGCATACCTATCTGAATTTATGATCATAATTTACCATGCATTCTACCACACCACCAAATCCAAATACATATCAACCATATCCGGCTCCATTTTTTTTCTTCTCTAGTGTGACGGGACCGTTGGCATATGATATTGGCTGTTGTTGGTGACTCAATAAATGATTGATGAGTGAATAGATGATAGACATGGACATGAATACTTAGTATGCTCTCTTGAATGAACCTTTTTTGTCTTATGCATGAAATGACTTTTCCTTCTGTGTTTTGTTCACTGTAACTTACATATGCACGTTACTGTGTTTGTAACACAAACTTTTGAATGGTTCACACACACAATCCATCCAGATATAACCAGTAAGATATTAATGTATTATGTACAATTTGCATGAAAACATGTACTGCTTATTACCGTTTTTTTTTCGACTATTCAGTTTGTGTGCTGTATACATTCTAAATATTATGCTGCTTCAACAAAATGGAGGTTATCAACTTCAGAATTTTTTTTTCTAGCCGCGCGGTGGCTTATTATTGACGTTGGGAGCAATGACTGAGCTACATTTAATAATAATTAAATCCTACATGGGGAACATGAGAAAACAAGGCAATAAAAGTTTGTTTATTGTAATAATAAAGTACAAGCATACTTTTTTGTTTGTGCACATATAACACTCTTTTATGATTTACTGTAAGCAATGCTTGAGTTTTCATGAGCTCTTTAGTGTCTACTAGAGTTGTTCCATATATATTTAATGTTTCTAATTTTTTTTATACCGTAGTAATTAGTTGTAGTGCATGGCTTTGTAATATGTGTACCAAATTAATGGACTGGGAGAAGGCAGGTAGTGACATCCAAAAATGTAATTACCTAAAAAGCCTGTAGCATGGTAAGGATGATGATGAAGAAGAAGCCAGAAAATTTGATTGCATGTCGCAAAGTCGCAATTGGGAAATTTATCTTATCTTATGGCACAAACACAAAAATACACACAGAAGTATCATAAAATTATCATCATCATGTGCCCTTTAGTATTTGGGTGTCACAAGACATGCAACATGATACATAATATTTAGGTAGATATATTTTCAAGTCAACTGGATTAAGAAAAAAAAATGGTTCCACAAAATTCTTTGCAATCATGAAAATAAAATATTTGGATTGAAAGTTGTTTGGACCTTTTGTGGTTTAAACTGCAAGAGGACAGTTTGCTAAGTGAAGGTCGGTCATTTATTACAAAAAAGTAGTAGGTATTTGAAACAATTATTATTATACATTCACTTCACATATAATTTTCATTATCCCACAACTCTAAACATTATTGCGTGTTGAGGTAGGCTGTTTAAATACATGCAACACAAAAGGTACGTGTGTACTATTCTGCGAAGCACATCACAACATCAGTCAGGAAATATGATATACAAACATCATACAAAAGTCATAAAGTCATATATGATGGCCATTTCTCTCCGACGACTCTGTTATTGTGAAAAAAACGTTTTTCAAAGTGGCGACGCATTAAGTAAATGCAATTCTGACTGTCTGGATTAACTAAATATAATAATAAACACCAGTGTTGATGGTGATAATAATGATCATAAAAAAATGGCATACTACAACTCAATTTTGTAAACTTCATTGTTTTCCTTGTTCTCGTCATCATCATAATCATCTGACATGGTCCAGAACACACAGACGCATAAAAAATGGTAGAGACTGAGAAGATGCCAAAAGCCCGACATTAAACACGTTACGCATTAACATAAATCCTCCTCCCATTCATTTTTGACCCAAGTGTGTTTACTTTAAAAAAAGTATATGCAATTTTAATTTCACAAATAACACCAATCCTCCATCAAAAAAGACATAATACCATGTACGAAATTTTTTTATGCGGAGATGATAATGATAATGACGATGAATGCTGGCATCTACTCTGAACATTTATTTTTAAAGGTGGTGATGATAATAATATTAATTATTATTCCTAGATTACTGCTTCTGCTGCTGCCAGTAGATCAGTGGTGGTGGTAACCTTATCCTCTAACTCAAACAATAACCAAGTCAAGTAAATAAAAAAAAGACCTACGGTAATGAAATGAAACTTGCCTTTGGCAAATTTTTTTTTTCTCATTTATTTTTCAATGATATTGCTGCTTCAGTTGTTGTTGTTGTTGATGATGATGATGATCATGATCAGGGATCAAGTATACATTATAATAGGTGCATACATTATGTTTTTTATCATCATTTATAATCATGAATACCATAAAAATTCATGCACTGTGTTGATATGATAATAATATGTAAATAGAGTATAAATATATATATACCTATGATATGATGATGATGATGCATCATCATCTCATCTCATCATCGTTTTTATGCATGCATTCTTCTCTTCATTTTCTTACATGTCTGTTTGTCTGTCTGTCTCTAGGTACATAAAAACCCGTGTAGCATTTAAAAAACGTGAAAATGTTATTATATAACACATACCTATATCCTTCTTCCCAAAATGTTATGCAACTATACACTTGATTTTTTTCTTCTCTTCTTCTTCTCCTTTTGAGATGGTATAAAATATCGATGGTCATGTACAACGCTCAACTGTGGGAAAACGTCTGTTTTTTAATGGTACACACATAACAGCGTTGTTGCATGCATGTACTTTTTTTGAAGCAACCACAGCCAAGACAAGCCAGCCAGCCAGCGTTTTATAATAATAAGCTTCTACGTAATATGCTGCTATATCTATCAATCTATTCTCTATGTTCTTCCCTGTCTGTAGTTTGTAGTCTGTAGTAGAAAAACCAAACCACTTGAAAACATCTACCTGCTGCTGCTGATGCTGTTGCAGTTTGGAATAATTTTTTTTTGTTAAATATAATAAAAAAATGAGTACACGTGCAAGTGGATATTACGCATATCAAAAGGGTATAATGCCCTGTTTGATAATGATGATTTGATGATACAATGGTCATCATATATAATACTATAATATATACTAGATGTTATATAGTCAAAGTTGTTTTAAGAGCTTGTGGATGGATGTCATAGACAGGACAAGGTCATGATTTTCTTAAATGTAAACTTGACTAGCTCACTATTTAGTAGAGTTAGCTTTAGCCTTTTTCCCCTGGATAACCTGATCTTGATTTCTTTCTGAGTCGGAGAGAGAGAGAAAAAAAAACAAGTATGTAATCAAGTATGTACATTGTAATGAGTAAAGTGTAATGAAATCTTTTGAGAGAGACGGGATGCATGGTGTGTGTAGCTGGCCTGTGGTCAGCCAGATCGATGGAGAGAGAGAGAGAGAGCGAGGAAGAAAAAAATAATATTACCGACGAGAAATGATAATGCGTACGTGGAGAGGCTTGTTTTTTTTCTCTAAAAGAGGAGTATAGTCAAGAATGTGATTTTTTTTAAAAATAAAAATAAATATCCATAATTTATGTCATTTAAAGTAGCAGGTTCTATTCTAATAGGGCATATGGCACCGAACAAGATATACCTGATATGCTTGCATGGCTGCAAGGTATACAAATATAAGTATATAAAATAATAAGACATGTCATATTCATTCCTTTATTCAGATTTTTTCGTCAAATGAGACAAAAATCAATTTAGTTGTTTTTGTAAATGTAATAATTGTAAGTAAATATAACCAAGCCACCATCAAGTCATCATAATACAGTTCAGCAGAGTAGTGTGATTTTTATAAGCTTTTCCTCTACTATTTGCCGCTACACACTAAATAAATTGACCGTTAAATCTACATACCTACGTCATATTTTTTAACAGTTTAACGCTCGTGTAAATGATTTAATTGTTATGATTTTATTTCTCCTTTTTTACCAAAAAAAAATACTTTGCTAAACATTAAACCAGTGTAGGGAAAAAAGAAACAAGTTGTTCATTGAGTGTGTCATGTAAACTGTTTTGACTTTTTTTTTCAATTCTCTGTAGACCCATTCACTACACACACACAACATTGCATGCACAATGCATTTTTCAACTGCTGCTACATTGTATAAAAACACGATGATGATGATGATGATGATCATCATCATCATCATCTTTTCTCTTCACACTCATCCTTTTCTCTCTACTCTGTCTACTATAAACAGTAATTTTATAGATATAGCGGTTGCAGTATGTATGTACGTCTCCACGAGTTTCATATAAAGTGGAATGTATATACGTGTTATATTGGACATGCACTATCTACCAAAACTTGTTTAGAGATCTAGATATTATTATACCACCACCACCACACCACCAGCAGCAGCAGCAGCAGTACCACATCAGTCAGTAGTACATATATAGAGATATAGAATGAAAGCAAAAATGTTCCAATATATATTTACCCATTGTATATATGTACCTATCATCACTATCTATCCTTTCGTATAATATACCGTTCTCACGTATGCACATAATAATATATTCATCTTATATACCAGTTTTTTTTCTTCTTATATATGGTTGGCTTATTATTATAGAGTATGAGCTTAATGGTTAATAGTTTTGTGTGGCCGTGTGGCCCCTGTTCTGGTCCTCCACGTGGAGTAAACTCATTTTTTTTGCTCGATGTGTACTACTACTCCCTGTGAAAGAGCTCTCAGAGCTGACGTCGTCGTTCCTCTTCGATGCTCTTGGTCGTCGTAGCAGAGTCGTGAGAGAGACAATAATAATAAGAGCTCTTTTATATGTGGCTTATATTCTTCTCGGCTTCCTATAAACCATATACCTACTATATGCAATCATCATATACCATTACCATTATTGTGCCTAGTAGGTTTTTTAGGGCGCTGCTCTTTTTCTCTCCAGTCGATGCCCAACATACTACCACTACTACTACTACTATATGCTGTACTATATAAACAATGTATTTGAATGTACATAGCAGCAGCAGCAGTATAATATATGCATGTATGCACTTTTCTCTCTATTTATATATTATTTTGGTACCTTCCTTTTCCTACAGAACAACATAATATATTATTGTTGTATTATTATATCGGTTCCTTCGGTCGTCGGTATTATTAAAACAACACAGATATTATTATTTTTCTCTTTTTGTAGCACAACAGTCGACTCGCCCAAAAAAAAATCGGTGTATAAAGTGCTCCTCTTCAAGGCAAGCTTTTTGATGCAGCAGCAAAAGAAATAACATACACACACATAACTTTTTTTTGTACATATTTACCATTTCCCCTTTTTTCTTAAAGGCACAAAAAACTGCATTCCTTTGCTTTTGTGTCTGTCTCTTCTTTTCGTCTCTCGGTGACTTGAGAAGAGACTTGACAACACACACTCAAGTATGTTCCCTGCTATGCGTATATTCTTTTCCCATAAAAATCCCATCTCTCTCTCTCTCTTCGTCTTTTTTTTCTCTCAGCCTATATTGCTGCTGGTGGTAGTAAATGGTAATAATATAATAGGTAGGAGGAAAGAGTAATAAAAACACAGCTTGAAGAAAATGATAGAAGAGATGCAATGGAACCAGAAGAATAAGAAAAAAATCCCGATGCATTGCATTCAGTTCAGTATGTTCTCAAGTCCATCCCAGTATATTTATTGTACAGTTTTTTTTCTCTTCTCCCCCGCCTTCTGCTGATGCTGCTGTCTGCTGCTGCTCTTTAAATATATGTTACGTAAGGACGTCTTGTGTGTTTGGTAGATTTGAAAAGACGAACGGATGAAGGAGGATGCATTTTTGACTGCATTTTTATGTGCATCCCATCATATATGTTTTGTGTAGGTATATATGCATATGTATATGTGTGCTTTCTCCTGTACATTGTGGTAAAATGGGTGAATGACGGGCTCTTGTCATATATAAACCATTTTATACGTTTTTATTACACTTTGCTTTATGCCTATGTTTGACCGTGATGGTTCATGTGTGTGTGGTGGAAATGAAATAAAACAGCTTAAAAATAAATATAGGAAACAAAACAACAACTGACTTTGGTCGTCACATATATACATGCACACACACACATAATTTTTTTTTCTCATCATGTCATGTCACTTGGCTTTCGGTTTTTTATGTGTTTTTTTTGTGAATGTGCAATGTGCATTATGATTTTACAGGGAAGCAAAAATTCATGGCTTTATATTTTTATTGGATTTTTTATCCCTTTATATTATATTCACATGTTCATGCAATGCTCGCTTAGTCACAATAATAATTTCACATATTTTTTTTGAGCCAGTCATCATCATACATAAAAATGATGAAACAGATGAATAATATGGATATGTTTGCATGTGTTTAAATCATATAATATTTTTTTAATAAATGCACATAACTACGAGACATATATAATAAAGTATTAACACACGGCTTGGCTTGAAGAGAGATGGAATGAAATAAATAGGTAGTCTGGAATTGGGGCAGGCTGAAGCTGATGATGATGATCCGATTAAACATGAAACAAGGAAACAGATGAGAAAATGACCTCTTCTTCTGTTTCCCAAATACAAAACAAACACACTTTTATTTCTTCTCCTGTTACTGACCCAACAGGTCAATTATTTCATCATTTATCATCATCATCATCATCATCCTGTCTCACCGTGACAAAAATTACATGTCACGTAAATTGGTACAACACGGATAATAAAATAACCCATTTTTCTCTCATTTTCGAGAATAAAGCGGAGTGTGACTCCAGAAACTAGGAAAATTACTCATATAATACTAAAGTATATTTTCCATTCCACGGGAAAATGCAATTAAGTTATCTCATCACATGACAAATGGTTGCTGCGTCGCAGTAGTAGTAGCAGCAGTAATGTTGTGATTACTATGATGGCAAAGTCATCATAACAATTTCAAACTCTAATGACTAATCTTTGACAATAAATGGAGTGTGGTGCTATATGGTATCACGTAAACAGTTAAACTTAACATATGCAAATAGCAAAGAGATCATAACATCATGTTTTTTTTGTACATCCTAATATGCATAATATAGTGCATTAAGTATATAGATAAAAAAAAGGAAGATGCAACACAAAATTGGTTGTGTGTGTGCTATGTATGTATAACTTCTGGTGACACAGACAATAATAATAACAAGTAAATATTTTTTCCCTCTTGCGAATTTTTATTGCTTTAAGCTTGTTTGATGACCATTTTTTTCAGAACGCAGTTCTTGCGATTTAATTTTTACGAGAATATCAAATAATTTGCCAAAGGACAAATTTAATGGATATAACCGAAAAAAATAAGATAATGATCATCATCGGAGACAAGCAGATGACAAGAGCGAATACTATACTATCTCGTCTGCTTACTCATCATCACCCAACAATAAGTCACTCAGAGAAATGCAGTTGTTCAGCGTGCATGATGAGGATGATCATGATGATGATGCAAGATGCAATGCAAATGGTAAAGTATAACAATAGGCTGTTTTGTGTGTGTACTTACACAGACAACAGAAGAGTGTTTGTTGTGTGATCCCTGTATCTCTAAATGAATTACTGTTACTATACTACTTCAAACGTCAATATATACACCTACAAGAATATACACCAGACCAGTCAACATCGTGTACCAATATATCACATCATCATCATATATATTTATATATCCATCCATTCAACAATACAAACAACAAACTTATCTAACTAAATTTCTTTGACTTTGGAGAGGATAGTGTTGGGGCTGTTGTTGTTGATGATGATGATGATGATAAAATGTTATTGCTCGTGTAGACATATATACATAACTCATTGATATAGTTTTATAAGAGGTTATAAGATGAACTACCTACGTATATAAGCATGTATATTGAAGGGGATTGAAGGGAAGAACGATGAAAACGAGCAATGCAAGAAATAGTGAGTATGCATGAAGATATGATTGTGACGATGATGATGATGTTGATGCAGGAACATTTTAAGAGTGAGTTGAGTAGGTATATAGGTGCCTAGATATATACATAGTTCTACGTAGTCGTAGTAGAAGAGTAAGTAGTAGTGTGGTGGTGGACTGGATGCACTACTGATGCAAGCATTGAAAAGTAAAAATGTACCAAAAGGACTTTATATGGCAGGGCATATGGAATTAGGCTATATAAAGTATATAAACTAATTTGTCTTATAAGGAATCTATATTTAGGGTGTTTTGTGCGTGTAGGTATTACTACATGCAGTAGGGAGACGAAGAAGAGGAGAAGCCACATAAATATTCTCCGTAAAAAAAGAGGTAGGTAGGGTATATGTTACAGCATAACATAAATATATATGGAATAACAGATATGTATTTACTTTAGAGTTGTAGTGTAGTGGTGGTGGTGGTGGTGGTGAGATTGAGAACTGGGGTTATATAGTATGCAGGAATATAATATATAGAGCTTTCAAGATGGAAAGAGAACTGCAACAGCGGTGGTGGTGGTGGAAAGGACAACAACACATAATATTAAAATGAGAAGTATAAAAATGTATGTTGTTATATGGGTTATATAGGGAGTGTATAAACTTTTATCATCTCTAGGTATATATGTGTGCCTAATGTACTTACTTATGCCATAATATGAAAACAAGTTAGTTATGTATATATGCAGATATGTATATATATTTTTTTGTTTTTTTTTTCTATTCAAGTGTGGGTTTTTATATATATATAAGGTATATATCTTATAGTTAGCAAAGTTAGCATAATGGTAGATGCTGCAAGAGCTTGCCACGACCTGACATACCCAACACAAGTTTAAGCTACACGTGCCGTGTGGGGCCCCGGACGAAGCATACTCTTCAGCAAGAGCATAGACAAACTAAGTAGGCCTTTCCCAATATCATCACATCACACACACACACACACACACACATAGCATACCATACTACTGCGTTTATAAGCTGATATAATACCTTATAATTCTATATATAATGAGACTTTGATATACTTATCAGACTTGAGAGCTATGCCGTATAATAAAAATATATGTACCTAATGTATGTATGTATGTATGCTTGTCCGGAAAAAAAATCATGAGCCGACTATGAAAAACTCTGAGAATTTTTTCGTGTGATCTTTAAACGGTTGTGGAAGATGAACCGTTGGATAAATTTGAAAACGGTTTTTAAAAACTGATGCAGAAATACTTGAGCTTTCACTACATGTCAGTTTTAGTTTAAGATGATGACTGGATCAAGATGTATTTGATGGGGAAATGCGAGACATTTCCTTGAGATTTTTTTTTGAAAGGTGGAATTTTTTTTCTCTCTGTCTGGTTTGGAATTTTACTCAAATACTGGAGATTATTTTAAAAGCCAATGAGTTTTGGAAGAGAAAATTTTAAAATGTTTGTACTTACCATTCAGCTAGATTATCCGAAAATATTTAAGAAAGATAGCGTTGTTGATAATCACAAGGACTGCAACTTGATTTTTGATGATTTCACAAGAGAAAAAATAGTTCAAAAAACTTCCAGTTTTTTTCTTCTTTCAACACTGTCTTTTTTTTTGACAATGAGTAATGCACAAGATGAATATTATTATAAGTTATTATTATACAAAATATTTTCAAAGTTATTTCCGTAAATCTTTGTCTTTTTAGCTATACAACTTATGTGATAATAAGTTAAATTAAAGTATATTAAGATAAGTTTTAAATCTTTGTTCAAAGCACCAAGTGTTTCAGTTTAACAGCAGAGTATACAGTTCACTACATGTTTTGTTTTCCAGATATTCTTTGGAAAAATGTATCCGTTTTTTCTTCTTCTCAGTTATCACTTTCACCAGAATTTTTTTTTCTCACAAGTCTAGTGACACCTTTTTTTCTTCTTCTTCTCCAGTTTTTAACTTGACAACTTTGTTCTCTTAAAGATATCCTCTCTAAGTTGTCCAGCACATAACAAGTGTAGTAATGAAGTCCTGGATGATGATGATAAGAAGACTAGTTGTAAATTTGCCGAGGTATTATCAGCAGAAGAATGTGATGTCGCTGATGATAATAAATCACAACAATAACAATAATTATTACTATAATTAATTTGCTGATAATCAGTGTCCAGCATTCTGGTGAAATTTCAATTGTTGTTGAGCAGCGTTGTCTGTCACACAACAACTGCCACTGTTATAGTATTTGTTAAATTCATAATCAAAAAAATAACAACAACAATGATCACGGAGAGCCGTTGTTGCTGCTGCTGTTTCCGTTACCAGTGACTGTAACCTACTGCACATTGACATTGCTAACAGAGCACCAGATATATACAAAGATGAATAGAAGTGTTTCTACTCTGGGCTTCTTCTGCTGCTGCTGTTGCTTTGCTGCACCTCTGCTGCCCCACACACACACTAGACCAAGCCAAGTACTGTGTATATGATGGCTATGGGACTCTTTCTGTTCTTTTTTGGCTATATATATCTATTAAGCTTGCAGAGAGCACCACACACACACACACACACACTTGGTTCAGAACTCGGCAGTCTGTTTTGTGAATGTAGTCAAGTTATCGGTATATAACAATCTTCACTCTGTGAGAATGCACTGTAGTAGTAGTAGTAGTAAGTTTGCTTGTTTTGAAGGTGCTACGCTGCTGCTGCTGCTGCTCGCTTATTGTAAAGTGGTTGTACTTATGCCTTTGCTTTTCTAAGCTCACAGTTCAGTTTGCTTTTGCTTCTCTCTGAACGCAGCAATAATCGGCAGAGGACTTTTTCTTCTTCTCTCGTCTACTTTTTACACTGTGATGTCCAACAAAGCTCTTTTATGGTATGTATTATGTATATTGTACATGAGCTTTTTTTTATAGGTGCGTAAAAAGTGCGTTTGATGCGAGATATTTTTAAGAGTTCAATGAAAAATTTATAACACTACTTCACTTTTGACAAAGATGCTATAATAGTCTGTTGTTTTGGGTTTATGGGGCGAAGCGATGCAAGATGATGATGATGATGACTGGATGACCTCTTGATTTGCAAAACGTGCCTGGAGGAAAACGAGAAAGTATTTTTTTCCAAAGTTTTTTGCATATTAACTTTTAAATGGATTTCTGACCTAAAAGGGAACAAACGATTAAATTGTTTACCACTTACCTTTTAAAAGCACATTCCAAGCTCAAAACTTTCTCCGATTTTGGTCTACTTTCTCCCCAAGAAATATACGGATGTACCGGCTTTTCAGCTGATTTTATTGCAGCTTTTTTTTGTGGAACGAAATAAAAAGAACAAAATTGTTTTCCGTTTTTTTCAACTGGTTGTCAAATACAATGTTTTGTGTGCCCTATACTTTGTACTTTTCTTTTTTTTCGGTGCTGTATTCTTTTTCCATGAGCTTTGTAGAATAATCTGCAAAAATACCCTTTAAAATTGCTGCTGCTTTTTTTTGGCAGGATTGAATTATTCTTACTTTGGCTTGTGAATTTTGAATGAGACGGTAATTTTTTTGTGCTTGTTTCTTTTTTATTACTATTTATTTATTACTGCTTCCCTTGGAAGTGTTTTTTCAAGTGAGTGTTTATAGAACAACTGCAGTTTGCAGAATGAGCCTTGCCGTACGGTTTCACTTGGGTTTTGCACTGCACAATTGTGCTCTTCTTCTTCTTCTTCTTCTCCTCCTCTTCTCCTTGCTATGAAGGCATAGCGAGAAGGCTTAAACGGAGCAGTATATTCAAAAGTATTGCAATATGCGCCTATAATATTAACGCTTCTGATTTTGCTACTGATGATGATGATGATAATAATATGGTCAACAAAATGTAATGTAATGTAAGTATGTATTTTTATTAAGAGAGGAGCGCCAGAGGAACTAAGCAAAGTGCTGAAGCCTTACTGATTGTGAGAATAAGAATAAATGTTGTGTTATGGATGTAGTGACGACGACTTTTTCACTCTCTCAAATAATAATGTTGACGCTTCTGCTTCTTCTGTAGTTAGTTAGCGTTCTGTTCTACTGCCAATGCCAGTGTACGCTGTCCGTACACCAAAACAGATACCCTGCTACGATATTCGATGATATTACATGTGCATTTTATTACTATTATGGAATATGACACTTTAAAAAAAGGATGGATGATGTTTGATTGCTTTTTGCAGAGCAGCAGCTCTATCCTATCCTTATATTTTCCAAGCGTTATTATTGCAATGAAATAACTGCATGATTTCGATGTGGAGTTGCATGGAGGAATGATGGAGTGAGTAGTGGAAGGAAGTTATGGCAAGGCGAAAAGCAGGCATATATGTAAGCAACAACAGCGGATGGATAGCAGGAAATTTAGCAAAGAGGGAAGGACTTTTCCTGTTTGTTGTTTTTTTTTCTTCTTTTTTTACTTGTAAGTATACTAGGGTGAGTGAGTGCATGTGTCAGTAAATGTGACGGCAAGAGAGTCCTTGCCAAGTTCCTCCTTGAGGAGCCTGCTTACTTTTTTATTCGTACAGGTAGGTACTAAACACATGTGCGGTAGGGGTATATGGGTTGATCCTAAAATTTTCAGTGCAAAATCTTCCAGGCATCTTCTACGCTACCTTGCACTTTAAAATTTTCTCCACTCCTCTTTTTCCCCATTTCCATCATCATGCACACAATCATAAACATGGCATGTGTGTGTGTGTACGTGTGTGCATCGTACACCCACTTTTTTCCCAATATAGGAAAAAGGAGGAAGTAAGTAAAATAGCAATACAATATGCATATGTACATATATAGGTCAATTCAATCATCACAGGTTACGTATTACACGTATTGTATTCTTGTTTGTTATCCTTGTTGTTATGAATTTTTGATAGAAGATGTGAGGGGCGCATATTATGTTTATGTGACCTTTAAAAATATATATTGCATTGATGTGATAGAGCTTTCAGCTATAATGATGATGATGATGATGATGATTATGTCCAGTTTAATGTTACTTTTGAAGTTGAGTTGAGTTGGTTAATTCGTTTGGGTTTTTTCCTTTGATGACGATGCCACGAAGTAATACGTATTTGCTTTTGAGGACACACATGGAATGTCTGTTGGTTTTCTTTTTGGAAGATTATATTTAGGTGGTAGAAATATGCCTCGTGTGCACGCGTACCTATACGCTTGAAGTGCACTTGTTATTGTCAATTGTATTCTGAGGGATTCAGCTGTAGAAACCTGCTTGCTTACCCTTGCCTTGCTCCGAGGTTTTTCGGGTTTTGGGAACAAACATGCCTTTCAGTTTTTATTACCATGTACTTATATGACTATGTCTTTATGTATTTGAGAAAAAGAAGAAAAAAACCACTGCTCCAGTTTTCCGGCTGATCTTGATGCTTTAGGTAAGGAGGAGCATGCTGCACAGCTTATTGTGTAGCTATTAATATCTAGGTCGCATATTATTGAATTTTTGAAGGTTAAGAAAAGACAGAAGTTCTCGGGAAAAAGAGAGGCGTATGCATTTTTTCGATTTGAAGTATATTTGAATTGCATTGATGAATGATGTAAGATAAACTTGTTACATATACAAATATTGCATTTTTCTATTTTTTCTATTTTTTTTGGAAGCATGAACAGTATTAAATTACTAATAATAACGGGAAAATTATGTAACAGCATTTTTTATGGAGGGAGGTGATATGAAAGAGAGAGAAAAAACAGAAAATTATTGTAAATGGTATCATTTGTTGGTGTATTTAGAAGAAAGCTAAAAGTAAATTGAGCATGAAGGGGCGTTTTAAAATAAACGGTCAATCACTCGTACTCCCAATACGTCATAGT